>BQNB010023555.1:0-48084 GCA_026074375.1 Tanacetum coccineum
TTAATATTTCAAGTTTAGAAGCATTAAGTTTCTAAACTTAAGTACTTTGATAGTTTATTAGATCGGGTGGTTATTTTGTTCGATCTAAACTAAATGAATAAAACTGGGATACGAATACAATATAGAAACTAATTAATCTACTCCTACTATCCTAATCCTACCTAATCTACTTACGAAAAAAATAATAAAAATAAAAAGATAGCCAAACGAAAAATAGAATGAAAAGATAACGTCCCCCTCTGTTAGGCTTTTCCTTCTTGACTTCAATTTGGGCCTCATTACAATATTACTGCTAGGCCGGGATTACACTTCAATAACTGGGCCAAGGTCTTGCATTACAATTGGTCTTGGGCTGTTAATTGTTTATAACAGTTGGGTTTGTTAATTGTTGAGCCTCAAATAGATATGGGTCGGTTCGACCCATATAAATGGAGTCGGGCCGGCCCAATAAAAGATGAAGGCACTGTTTGACTCGAATTACCGTGCTCTTTCCAATGGCATGCTCGGAAAATATTAACGACTTCGTCTTGATCTCGAAAAACGCGCAAGCGTCGTCGAATCTTGGCCGAAAGTCACCGTTTTTGCTTAATTTTCAATCCCTTGTACCTACAAAACATAAAAACACAAACCAAACATATTTGCAATAATATTAAGCATATTTCATGTTTTTAGTCCGTTTATTAGTGTTTTACGGGTATAAAATGATGTGTGTTTTAGCACACATCATCCACGTGTATATTTTTTTAACTGCGGGTTCTTTAATTAGAGTTGCACTTGAATTGCTTATACACCGCCAACATAATGAACAACATTTAAACCTTCGTCAAGTATCATGATTTGCCACTCATATCCGCTACCACCTTGTTGGTGCAACATTGACTAGGACCTCCTTTATGTTTTAACGATGACAAATAAACGTTCGCAAAACGTAAAATAACAAACGATAGCCAAAATCCGTAAAAACGGATTTATGCATCTGGCGCGTTGGGCACGCGTCAGCGCGTGGCTCGCGGCATCTGTTTTTACGGATTTAATTTTTTCGGCTTTCCTCTTACCCAACACATGTGGAAACTTCAATAAATTTATGTATATGATATTTGAGCATTTGAGAACACTCCAAATGAGGTTTAGACTTAGAGATGAGCAAATCTTTTATCAAACAAAACGCCAACTCAAATTCGTTTGGGAACACTCTAAACTAATTATCCCGTTTTTCAACAAAACGCCAACTCAAATCTTTTATCAAACGCCTCTAGCCAAGGTTACTTTGCGTAAACGCATCCTTTCTTGTTATGGGGTATGCTTTACTTAAGATGTAAAACACTTAGCTTGTTTTCATCAAGATGATTTGTGATCAAATCCATTATTGATCATCATTGATTAAGTCAAGTTTAAACAAACAGCCAAATCCTTTTGTTTTCACAAATATATTATACTACCAAATTTATACAAATCATCCGGTACACTTGGGCCACCAAAATAAGCCGAGTTTAATATAAATAGCTAAAAAACACCAGTAATAACCAAACCAAAAACAACTATATCCGAAAAGCAAATTTATACTTCTTCCACAAATATAACAAAAAAAACACCAAAATCCAAACCAACATAGTTATACCCCTTCCACGATGATAACCCAAAAACGACAAAATCCAAACCCTTCAACCTACACCCAAACCATAACTTATTAAGTAAACATTTTTTATAAAATTAAACTTGATTAAAACCAGATTTAAACAAAATAAGCATTCTTTAAAATAGTAATAAAGCTATTAAAAAGATTAAGGTTGATTAAGCTATAAATAAATAAACATTTGTTACTCCGTATTTGTTACTAACGTATATAAAAGGATTTAAACAAAAAAAAACATGAATAATAGTAAATACAAAAAAAATAAATTTGGGTATAAAATTTTTTTTTTTTTTTTTTTTTTTTATTTTTTTTTTCGGGGGGAAAAAAATTTTTTTGATAAGAGATAGCATAGGGATACACAAACATTGTAAAAATTTACGACATGAAAAGTTAAATTAATGCTCATTTTGGTTATAAAGGTTTTACTAAACAATACATTTATTGGGGGACCCGACCCACCCAATAAATGGGTCTCATTAAATTTTTTGACCCGGCATTTAATGAATGTTTTTCCTTTTTTTTTTTAACAGTTATTTTTTTTTTAACCAGTTTTTTTTTTCTCAAAAACTTTTTAAAATAAAACTTTCCTTTTTTTTCCTCGGAATACCCTCTCGCGCTGTTTGAGTCATCGGTCTGTTTTTTTATGAATAAAACTTTAAGTTTCCTCAAACCTCGCGCTCCGCTAATCGTCCCGTTCTTTTTTTTTCTCAAAAAAATTTTAAAATAAAATTTTCCTTTTTTTTTTCTCGGAATACCCTCTCGCACTGTTGGAGTCATCGGTCTGTTTTTTTATGAATATTTTTTTTTTAACAGTTGGTTTTTTTTTCCTTTTTTTTTCTCAAAAAGTTTTTAAAATAAAACTTTCCTTTTTTTCCTCGGAATACCCTCTCGCACTGTTTGAGTCATCGGTCTGTTTTTTTATGAATAAAACTTTAAGTTTCTTCAAACATCGCGACTCGCTATTCGTACGGCAAAGGCGCGCGGTAGACAGTTTTTTTTTTCCTTTTTTTTTTTCAAAAAATTTCTAAAATAAAATTTTCCTTTTTTTCCTCGGAATACCCTCTCGCATGCATTAAATGGCCTTTTGCATTTAGTGTGCATTAAATGCACCGGGTTGACCGGGGTGCATTTAATACGCCGGGTCAACCCTACCCGGTCCGATCGGTTTTTTTTTTTTTTAGAAAAAAAAAATTGTTTTGTTTTTTAAATACTCTCTCGCCCTTTTTTAGTCATCGGTCTGTTTTTTTTATGAATAACAATAGAACTAACCACGCACTTCAGGTGCATTAAGTTGCATTAAATGCACCGGGTTGACCTGACCCGGTCCGAACATTTTTTAAATTTTTTTTTAAATTGTTTTTTTGCTTTTTTTTCAAAATATTCACTCGCACTTTTTGAGTTATCGGTATTGTCGGGTCGACCCGACCCGGTCCGGCCCGACCCGTTCCTTTTTTTATTTACGAAATAGCCCCTCAAATATTTACGAAATACCCCCTCGCACAATGTGTTAAATTACGAAAACTACCTTCATTTTAAATTTTTTTTATAAAATACCATTTCCCCACTAGCGGTCGACCGTTAGTTTTTTTTTTAAATGCACCAAAACAGTGCTTTAAATCGGTCGTTACTTAACGACCGTTAATTTTTTTTTTTTACAAAAATATACCTTCTAACACGTCCAACCGAAAACACCGGCCGCCAAACATCCCGCAGCGGAGCGCGGGTGAGCCTAACTTGTTAATTACAATTTCCAACGCATTTGAATTTTTGACCAAGTTAAATCTTGGTGAGTTTAGTAGTACCCAAAACAATTACCCAAAAAAAAGTAATTAATCATTGCTAACCTCATTTATTTTTGTTCAACAATTTTATTTATTTTCTTCTTTTTCTTTTTGAGTTGGCTAATGATAAGAAATGATGTATCATCCTATAAGTTATTCATTGATAATACTAAAATATAGACGCGAACATCATCTTTGTAGCATCATAATAAATGATTTTATATGATGTTCTTTAACATAATAGCTAACCTATTAATTAGTAGCAACAAGTAACAAACGCAAAATTTGATTGTTTATGTTAAATGGAAAAGAAAAAAAAGTTTATTTTTAAACCAACCAATTGCAGATGTTGATTTATAACAAGCCGTGTCGTCTAATATACATGTAGAAGTGAGTGTGTGTGTGTGTGTGTTTTACGTGCTTATAATAATAACCAAACAAAACGAATGAAAATTTGATACCCGTTGCATTCTTTAGTTTTGTAAAAACTATGAAATAAAAACATTGATATTGGATGCGGGCATCTTGCAAGTTGCAACTTAGCTACGTCAATAAATGTTAGTAATTTATATTCACGAGTAGTTTATATACGTAGTTTCAAAACAGTCTTAGCTTGTTGATATCATCAGTAAGAATACACACACTTCACAAACTAATATTACCCAAGACACCTCACCATGTACGATCAGATATGTATGTGGAGAGTCCCTTTCCTCAAACAATATCAATCATCAATATATAATCAAATACAGCTTAATCAGATGCATGCTCAATATCAATAATATAAGAAAAGAATTACACATCCAATGAGATGTCAAAATGACAACCTAATGGAGGCTTGTTCTCACAATGGTAGTAGTCATGACACTTCCGTCGACTACTCTCTATTCACATTTTAATGCACGCAAAGAGTCAAAACCAACACCTTGCTATTATTCATATATATTTCGACTTATTTTCCATTATGCAGCTGCCATTCCTATTTTGGCGTCCTTTTGCTCAATAAGATATGAGAGCGCGCTATCAATCCTCGCAAATACATCCTCTTTGGGAAGTGTTCCATCCACCTGAAACAAATATAATACTTTCTCTAAATAAGACTAGATTAAAAGCTTTTCTCCAAACAAAAAAAACACAAGCTTTCCTATTCAATCAATAATAGTCAAGTATTACACAGGTATTTGGATGTGTGTTGAAACTAATTATAACGATCTGAACTTGCAAGTTGCGATAATCAGTTTTGAGTGTTTAGTAAAAGTAATTATGGTCATGACTTATGATCTTCTTATTACTCAGGGACAAAGTCATCAGATTTGGAGGAAGCAGACTAGAGGTTACTAATATAAAAATTGATTATTGACATATATGCCGAAATATCTATTTATCACTTGACTTTAGGAAAAAATGCATCCAAGCATCCCACAGTTAATACTCTAATGAATTAATTACAGATCTTCATAATACCTGAGTTAGTATACAATAAGTTGACTGTACAAAGTTGCATACCTTGACTGTAATATCTTCATACATTGAAAGGACTGATTCTACATTTTGGTTATGTGTTTGCAACCGAAGGCTTTCAACCTAAAATATAGAGGGCAAAAAATTATTATTGTTGCAGGCAAAGCATTGATAAGGACGATGCAACAACAGGTAAAACCAACCAACAAGAATACGGATGACCAACTTGTATGTAATTATGATTTGAATATTTAACACGATAGAGTTTTTGGCAGATAACTTTCATGATTAACCCAACTGATGATAAAAACATTCATTAAACTTTCACAGTGATCATTGCATCATACCTTATAATAGAGCTCAGTAATTCTTATTTAACTAAATTGATTATACGATTTTTGAAAAAACTACACTTTGTTTAACAAGGTGAAGAGCAGTTATCACTTTCAGGAGATTGGTTGATCTACCCAACTCAAAAAAGACAAACAACAATCTTAATTAGCATTTTGCTACTTAATCTTATTGGTTTGGTTCCCTTATAGATAGGGTATATATTTACCCCAATTGTTACACCCCGGAGTAAAGTTAATGTACTAACCAACTACTAATGTACCCCTAGAACTTTATATGCGCTACCAACAGCAAAAAATTGTAGATGCAAAATACCTTCCCCTTGGAAAGCAATGAAATATAACAATACACGCAACTACATCTCAGTAACAATGTATTAGCAAAAACAAGTAAAATGACAAACTGCAGTCACCAAATACTAAGCATCTAGTCATGTAGCAGCTGGGTAACTAAATTTCTGAAAAACTTACGTTTTAGGCACATCTAAAATTATTAGTTTAAAAATCTTTTGATCATCACTAGACAAGGTTTCAGCAGAACAAATTGAGTTCTTAGGTTTGGGCAGATTAAATTGAGTCCTTACACACTAGGAAAGTCGCAAAATAATCTAATAAACTTACAGATTCATAAAATAAACTCAGCTACATATAGGAAAGTCATCCGCAAGAACACGTGATATATGGGGGTTCACAAACATCATAATGACTGACGTAAAGGATTGAATATTTAAACTTACTTTTTCTTCTGTATCATCAAACCGTTGGGTTAGCCTTGCAGCAATTTCTTCAGTTTCCGGGGGTGAATATGTCAAGTGGTATATTTTACCGGTAAGCGGATCCAACCTACGCCCAACCACTCTATCAACGAGAATCTCCTGAGGAACCTGTTCACAAGAAAGTATAAAGGTTCAGTAGATAATGGCAAATCCAAAAATCATTCAGCAGATAATGGAACCAGTTCAAATGTACCCAAATCCAAAAATTATGATATAATACCAATTATTAATTTAATAATAATGCAGTAATAAAGTTACATCATGCTCCAATGCAGTTGCTTCTTAGATTAAAGAACATTAATCCTAATTACAGCAAATACAGAGGTGTCAACTTCGAATATCTACTTATGGTAGGGTTTATGCAAGTTGGGTTACCTCTCTAACTGCCTGAAAGTTTCCCAACGAGTGTGTTTTTAATTGCCTAAAACCACATACATCATTTTACTCATAAAAATTGACAATTAGTAACATAACATAGCTTTCGTAATCGTATTAGAAATCATAATCATCTTTAACAAATACAAAAGCGCTGGGCAAATTTTTTTGGGTCAAACACTTTACTGGACCTTGTTCTAAACTTCCTAGCTTTTACTAGTTATAGTATTTAAGTTATTGTTATAATATACGATACTCTAATCAATATTCATCTATAGAAATTTGAAGATATTGAAAAAGAGTGTTCCGGGTCAAATCATTAGATAACTTGTTCATATAAAACTATTATTGAAATATTAGAACTTTTGTACAAAAGTATTTTTGTCAACTCACCCCAACCATCTTCAACCTGTTACACAACCCATCCGACCCGCCCAGTTAGCCGCTTCAATAATAAAATCATCTCACCTCAAGAAGAATAAAATAGGTCAGGCCGAAACCAAAGGCATTGAAGTGCTGTTGCTTGTGATGAGCTTCTTGGGTATCCATCCAAAAGCCAACCCTTTTCAGTAGAATCTGGTTGAGATAAACGATCCTTCACCATCTATATACAGGAAAAAAAAAGGCTATTTATAAGCTTGTGGAAAGTCAGCAAAAAATCAAAACTGAACCTTCCTACCATTCACATGACCAACTATTTAATCTGGAAAACAATTGTCCTTTCTCCTGTATTTTCTTTGCAAGCCTCATTTTCAGATCCGCAGAACTTTGCTCTCAATAAATCTCAAGCGCAACATGCACTAAATCATACTGCACTAGGAAGATACATGATTCAATAATGTCTACTCCCTATAAGGAAAATTAATCATAAAATGAATACTACTTCAAACTTCAGCGAAAATGAAGGAGCACTCAACTTATTATACAAAAATTTATTACACCAGATTAAGTTTATATTGGTAGGTGGAACAGAAAAACATTTCGTTCCTCCCAAGTTTTCTTTAAGGCGTTATTTTTTGAAGAGCTTATGTCTAAGATCTTAGAAGATCAACACATTATACGGCAGCGTCTAAAACCATGGCAGTCAGATATCTTTTTATACTTCATATTAATTATTGTTTTTACTTATCGAACATGTGTATCTCCTCATGCACATGTAGTAACAATATAACATAAAAGACACGTTGATTATTCTTTGAATGTAATTTGTCAAAACAGGTGTAGAAATTCGACAGTATGCTAAAATGCAAGCCATTCAGAATCATGGAGTGACATGATTGCTTTCCCTTATTGCTAGTTTCAAGAGTAACAGGTTGTAAAGTATTCTTGGTGTGGGTGCCACGGCTTACTTCATAAGGTAAGGAGATAATCATCTTTTCAAGAAGAATAGCCGTTCGGTGGCTCAATTGGTGGATGTATGTCATAGTACGGTTCAGTTGAAACTCTTAACTCTCAAGTTGAAGCCGTCTAAGAATACCATAGATGTTATGGACATTTGGAATCTTAAAAAAGACAGATTTTGGCTGAATAGATGTTCGAAGTATTAAAGTCACATTTTAGCTTAGTGGCTATGATCTTGAGGCATGTCTCGGATATTGTTGTTCTTTTATTTGATGGGTGCCCCAATGTCAGTTTGTAATCTATTAATCCTTTGTTGATATAACTTACCAGGCATCATCCCTTTACCCAAAAAAGATATCAAGAGAAAAAACAGGCTCAGTGTTGACTGAGCTTTAAACGATGTGATCCTTACAGCATGAATAATCTTGTGCATATATGTAACATCATAATTAATTTACGTCTATGTTTGATTATATGATAATAACAAACAAAAGGTGAAGATATAAAGGATTCAATACCATTACTTTTCAGAACGTTCGATCGTGACCCCCTGACATCTTGTAGGAAACCCTCCACTGTCGTAGTATGGGAGTTATGAAGTGGGAGTGAATAATGAAGTGGTGTCTCGCTTATGTGTAAGTAATCGACAGTAATCTACAATGGTTCTTGGACTAAAAATTTAATTGCCTTTCAAGCAATCCAAATAAATGATCCCCAAAGTGTTGTTTCACGAAGCTGTATTGTATTTATAAATATTTAATCCGTCTCTTATGCTGAGATCTATAGATAATAAACGATGACACCATTGTGAAAATCAGATATTATTCAGGTGAACAGAAAAATTGGTTACGCGCAATGGTCAAATGAGAAAATCAAAGAGAGAAAAAAAATGAGGGAATAAATTAGTCCAACACATATTACTAAATGTGAAGAATTTCAGACAAGGCAAACCACGTGTAATTTATCCTCCAGATACACCCATGTTTTGGATGTCCTCTAAAAAAGTATTCTTAAATGTATTTTATCAAGTTCTAGCATTTATTTTTTTTTATTTTTTTTTACTAATATTCAGTTATACACTAGCTACAACAAAATCGATTCTATTTACAACATTCTCAAACGGAGTAATCAATTTCACACTTCGGAAGTGATTATTACACCTTTAAGCAAATAATAATCTAGGTTAACACAAATGAAGGTTACTATACTTTGTGTTTTTGTTCATTTTGGCTACTCTACTTTTTTCCCGTTCCCTTGCGTCGCTAAACTTAATCAAAATCTATATTAGAGTCAAGTGCCTAAATATTGTGTTTAGTTAATATACTGATCTAAGTGAACAAAAATAGTAGTGTAACATAAGTTGTAGAAAAACGCAAAGTACATTAACCACTATATATATTAAACCTTATTTTCAATGACTATATCTTGTTGTATAGCATGTTTAATCACTATTGGTCAATTCAAAACTCAAATTCAAAGAATATACTTCCTCCGTCCCAAATTATTAGTCCAGCTTTCCTTTTCGTTTGAAGTAGGGCTGAGCATATTGGACCGTCGACCGGACCGGACTGAACATATTTTGGTCCGGTCCTCGGTTCGTGCTTTTCCTTAAATTTGGTCCTCGGTCCGGTCCGGTTCGGTTCGGTCTTACAAAAAACCCAACGATTAGGCTTTGTTGGACCGGACCATTTCGGTCTGGTCCTCGGTCCGGCGTCTTGGTCAGTCCGGTCCGATTTTCGGATCGTGATCACCCTTATTTTGAAGTGTAAGTGTTGAAAGTGGGGATGCTAATGTGGGCGATGGGTGGGCCCAAATGGCATGTTGTGATACCTAATGCTCTTAGCCTCTTTATTGCCTCGTTATTGTTCCTTTAGTTAAGTATAATTGAAATTCATGTCTAAATGACTTTGAATTTCTATGCCTGTTACTTTTTGTTGTACCAAAACCAGATCAACGACCTCTTCAGTGACCACTGAACTACCAATGCCTTCAGTTCTATTTATCAGGGACCTCTAACTTGGTTTAGGTATAGATGACAATCTATTCTCATCAAAGATTGCATCACTTGATTCAATAATATAATTTATTAAAACAAACTCATTAAGTTCTATGCCATATATACTGAAGTGCCGTAGGAATTCTCACATATCCAAATGAAAATGCAATCACACCATATCACACCACAGTTTTTCAGATTTGGATCAAGGAGTCTTACAACTACCCTACAACCCCAAACCCTGAGATAGTTCAGGTTATATTTCCTTTAGTCCAGAGGTCATAAGGGGTGTAGGAACCAAGAAATCACTTCACTTTATATTAAGAACAAAAAAATTAAGATTGGGAGATGAGAAGAATTTTAGAGAGAGAGAGAAGAGAGAAAAACTATAGAGAGAAACTAGAGAATAGAAGGATTACTTACAAAATGAAAATGTTACAAAGTGAACCAACACCCTCTCCACACTTGGAGAGGGGTATTTATACCTACAACCATGGGCCGACCATTATGGGCTTTTGTTGGGCCGTAGGTTGTTTAATCATGGGGCCTTGCGTCGGCGGGTCTTGTGGGCTTAAGCCCATAACGCTTATACAATTAGATTAAATAAACGAGCCTGATACCCGTAACTAGCCTATTTACAGACTTATATTAATACTGAACCAGACCTTAATATTCTTAATTAGAACGAACGTTCACTGTTTCGAAGCTCAATATTTGAGGCTAACAATCTCCCCCGAAGTGAGTTCATTGTGACACTCCTTCATAAGGTTAATGAGATTGCTTTTGTCGTTAAGCTCTTGCGATCTTGGTCTCTGTCTTCGTTGTAGGCTCGTTCCTTCATGCTTTGTGATCTTTCATCTTTAGCCTTTGTCATTGTCTTTTGGACTTGTCTTTTTGTCAGCGATCTTTAAAATCTTTATCCTTCCGTCTTGATCGTCTTTGCCACCTGCGATCAATGTGTCCAAGATCCACATGCTCATTACTTTGCATCATCTTGAAAGCTTGCTAACAATCTCCCTTGATAGACTTGATATATCTTTTGAAGGAAGAATTTGTATATCAAAGTTTTGTGCGGAAGTTCTTTGTATTTAATTCTTGAGCTTCATGATTCATTTTTGAATCTTGATGCATATAGTATGTCTTTGTAGTTTGAGCATGAGCATGTTGGTAATGAAAATCCGACTCAAGCTGGAATGAGGCTCACCATCTCCATCTTTAGTAATCCCGCAGTGAAATAAACAGTTAGCAATAAAGCGTGTGGACTGAATATGAATATTGTCATTTCGTTCCGGATTTTGTGGTTAGATTAACCTTCGGTTCTGTAGGACCGTTTTACAGTAATTAATATGTACCTGTGTCAATAGGTAGATCAAAGAATCTCCTCCGACAGGGTTTCACCAGGCTTCCAAAGCGTAGGGTCTTCTAACACAGATGTATTAGATTTACCATGCTTGCTATTCTCATTAACTGGGAACGTCATCAAAGCAGACAAACTGTAAATCTCAGAATCAGATAGTTTACTAATCTTTCTGATTAAGGTCGTCAATTCATTTTCCTGGAACAAATTGGATGTCACATTGAATCGCAAACCATCGTTTCTTTCCAGTTTGACATGAGTTTGATTCATATAGAATCTCGCAAGTCACCTACCAAGAAGCTGTTTGATGCTGGCTCAAGCAGGATTTCATCTCATTGTGGTACATAAGTATAACCTCCAGATGTTTCTGGTACAATCACAGAAGATAATGCGTTATGAAACCCTGTAACAACCTTGTGAACTATTGGTGTTACAAAACAAGTGTTCGTAATGGAATGCTTGCCTAATGAATTTATTTAATGGATCTTTGGCTCTAGACTCGATTAGTGCGTTTCTTTGGTTTGAGTAATCGGAGGAGGGAGCAGACCTGCAACCTATTAAATATTACTAACTCGGAGTGAGAAAGTTAATAGAAGTCGTGTGTATCTCCGTGACAAAATTAGACTAGTTTTCTTTTACGAGAAACCCGAATGGCTGGGAAGAGGTTGTGCATTGCATCACTAGGGTCCCATGAGTCGTCTTCAATGTCAGCCCCAAAAAAAATGGGGAAACATTGTGATTCTGACAGCATATGTATTGACCCGGTTTCTGCCTAAGTTGTGTGAAGGGCTTCTTTCTTTTCACCCTTTATCCATACATTTCTTTTTCATTCTTCAACCCCTTCAATGCTTACCAAGACGTCATTACTAACACCTTGTTGTGATTTTTCCAGTGTTAGCTCAATCTTAGTCGGCATTCTTCCCTTATACACATTCATCTCCAATCATACCTAAGGACTGCTATTTCTAACTATGGAGTGTCCTTGGGTAGATCCCTCCGGTTCTGGTTGGATCATAGGACAAATACCTAACCTTACCACCTTATGACTTCAGAATCGTTATGAAATAAGATGTTGTAGGGTATGAGATCGTAACCATAAAACCTTTTTCGAAGAGTATCAAGCACTTTGAGTCGATAAGATCACTTATTATTTTCAAGATCACATTTTAAATACATTTCTCCCCTTATTTTAAATACTAATTCACTTAGTTTTTGAAATACTTTGTGATTAAAATTTGTCTTGAAATACCATGGGGAAAACTTTTACTTAGCATGAATTACATGGAACATGAACTTGCTCCCCCTCAATTTTACATATGTTTGACACCAAAAAAATGATACCAAGTTGTAAAATGAATATAAAATTGAGGGTTAGCATTGTTGAGCACGGACGAAAGCGTAAGGCACAATTTGAAAGATTATTTAATTGTCATCGAAGAATTCTTGAAAAATTGTGCTCAACCACCTAATCATCTTATAACAATCAATCTATTTAATAGTCATTATTATTCCGTAGATGTTATTAAGACCTTTTATAATGTGTTGAATACATAAGAATTGTCATGTTATGATGTATCCAACAATCATTAAAACATTGTTTTTCAGAAAAACTCCCCCTCAAACTTTGACTCATTTAAAAAAAATGACACCAAATGTAGAATAATTGTCTTGTAAAACAATATGAGGGATGGAGTGTTGAACACACAATTTTGAAAGATTTTTGAATGTCATTGAGAAATTCTTGAAAAATGGTTTCAACTTTTGAAAAACCAAAAATTTTAGAAGAAATCTCATTCTAACTCAAAAGGAAAGCGCACATTATTGCCTTACACTCTCCTTTGTCGTTCGTGACAGTTGCAATCAGAGAGTGATTACAGTCAATAATGAAAAAATAGAACTGACATGTTGTGAAAAACTTAGAAACTCTTGTTCGAACTTCAATCTACACGCATGTGGTCGATGTTAATCAACATTTCTAGGTACGTTAGATGTTATCGATTCCAAGAGACATGTCGAGAAGAATATTTTTGAAACATTTTCTGATTTTTTTTGATTTTGTATTTTCTTTTTGAAATTTTTATTTTTTGTATTTTTTTTTTGAAATTTATATTTTGTCCATTTTTTTTTCAAAAATATGTACAAGTCGATGTTTGATGGGTTATCAAGCAGATTCGTTTGTCAGAACCTCCAGTTCTGCTGGAGTCAAACATCTCATACCAATTCGCCTGACAAGATACTGAAACGTATCTTCGGATAGGGCTTTAGTAAACATATCAGCAATTGGTATTCAGTCCTGACAAAGTACAATTCAATTATACCGTTTTCAACCTTTCCTTGATGAAGATGGATACCAGAGTATGGATGTTGCTTTGGTAGCGAAGTGCTGCACGTGGTTTGCAAGAGATTGCTATGGCTTGACTCAGAGGTCGCAATACAACAGTATTTTGTTGTAGTTGAAGCCATAATGATGGAACTGTGTCCTCGTCCACATGACTTGAGCACAACTTGCAGATAACGTCACGTATTCAGCCTCTGCAGATGACATTGCAGTACAGTCTTGCTTCTTTGATATCCAGCTGACTAACTTATCACCTAGGAACTGTATTCCTCCAGAAGTACTTTTTGCTATATTAACCAACCGTCAAGATCGGTATCTAAAAAAGCTGTTATTCAAACCAAATCCTACGGATACCAGAGTCCCATGGTTAATTGTACCTCTAAGTATCGAAAGATCCTTTTAAAACCTCTTTGAGGAGTTTTCATCGTCTTTGCTTATATCTTGCACAATAAACATACAGCTTACACTATGTCTGTCTACCCAGATGTCAGGATACCTGAGATGACCCGAAGTTTGCTAACGTAGGTCATTTGGTCTACGGTTCACCACACCAAGTCTCATCTAATATAATTCGTAGCCATTGGTGTACCAATGCTTTGTCCTTTTTCCATACCATGTTTTTTTAGAATCTCTAAAGTATATTTGGCCTGATTGATAAAAATACCGCATGGGGATTGGTGGATCTGAAGTCCTAAAAAGAATTTCATTTCCCCCATTAAGGACATCTCAAATCTACCGTGCATTAATTTTTAAAACGTTTTGAAAATTTAGGGTTTGTGGAACCAAAAATAATGTCATCAACGTAAATCTGCACAAGTAGAATGTCCTCCCCGTATTTTATCGTGAATAGGGTCGGGTCAATGATACCTTTAGTAAAACCTTTAGAAATCAGGAATTTTGAGAGTTCATCATACCAGGCTCTCAGAGCTTGTTTAATCATATAGAGGTTTCCTTAGACGGTAAACTTTTTCTGGATGATCAGGATCAACGAATCCGTCTGGTTGTGCAACATAAACCTCCTCCTCATGGTACCATTAGTAAAATGCCGTTTCCACGTCCATTCTGATAAATTAGAAAAACTTTGTGCAGCTTATGCACAAAAAAAAATCCTGACAGCCTCCAAGCGAAGCAACTAGAGGCAACATGATTCTTCGAAATATCAATTGTATCAATTTATTTTGTTATCTATTTTTTTACCTTATAAATAATATTTTTAATTTTATCAATAATACTATAATACATTCCCAATTTAATATTTTTTCGAAATTATTACCCAACATACCACACTATTATTTTTTGAATTATTTTACAGCGATTCCACCTAATTTTATTTTCAATTTTTTTAATTAATATTTATTTAAATATGGAATATATCTTATCAATATTACCGCGCCCTACCTCTCCAGAGCAAAACCCTTGCTACAGACCGGCTTTGTTGCGATTACAGTTTGGTCTTCATCCTTTTTGTTTTTCCATAACCACTTTAGCTTGATTACGTTCTTGCCAAAAGGTTTGTCAACGAGTTCCCAGACTTGTAGTCTGTCAAACTGATGAAGTTCTTCCTGCATTGCTTCTATCCATGCAGAATCAGCCATTGCTTCCTTAATGTTTTTCGGTTCAACAATACTCACGGTGAGTGCGAACATACACATTTCAGGATCTGTTGCAAGTTGTCGTCTTGTTTGCACTGGCTTGGATGGATTTCCACGAACTTGAGTTAACGGGTGATCTTTTGTCCATCGGTATTCTGAATCTTGAGGTTGATTGAAGGTATGCACATTTGAATTACCAATATTGCGTGAGGAAGACTCAGCATGTTCTTGTACCGGTGTACAGAAAGGATTGGTAAATTCTGCTTGATTATCGTTGTTTTCCTCAGCATGAACATTTGTAGGAGTTGATGGTTCTGTTGTAGGGTGAATATTCGTTGAAGGTAGTGTGTCTTGTGGAGCAGAATTATCGGTGGGAGAAGAAGACTTGTTGACACGAGAAGTACCATCATTGAAAAATTCATCGTACAAAGGACCGAAAAGAAGATCCAACTCCTGTTGTGATGGAACTGTTGTATCTGCTGAAGGAGAAACATTTTGTAGTTCTGGTGCGGGGTCAGGGTTGTCATAATCTGACGCCTTTTGTCGTTGGGGAACGAGGCCTGAAGTGTCATTAGCAACAGACGTCTCAGACATCTCTTTGATCTCCATCAATCAAAGATGGATATATTGAACTATCACCTTGTTCCTTGTTGTAGACATATATCCCTTTGACTGAGGTAGGAGTATCCCAACCAAAATGCACGGTCCCCTTTTCTTTCATCGTTATCCAAAGCTCTCACCACTCTGGTTAGGTAACAATGCAAACCAAAGATGTGAAGGTGTTTTGATTGAGGGGTCTTTCTGATCATTAATGATGTGATTAGGCCTTTCCTCATGAGTTGGGATGAAGAATGATCTGTTTTTAGTAAAGCATTGCGGTTGCAATATCTTCAGCCCAAAAGAATAAAGGAAGTTTTTAGAAGCAGAAGCATCGTACGAGCATCCTCAACGAGAGTGCGGTTACGTATTTCGAACAACGCCGATCTGTTCAGGTGTTCAAGGTGTAGAAGTTTGATGCCTTTCCTATTCTTTAAAGAAGCATTAAGTACCTTAGTTAAGAGATCCATGTGCCTCTTCGTGCGAACATAAATTACAGGGACTTGAAGATTTCTGTTTGTATCATCGTAGAAAGTCTTTTAAAACATCTGGTGTTTCAACTTGGTACTAGAAAGAGTGTCCAAGTATAAACTGGAGTCGTCATCGACAATACCAGAATATATTTGCTTCCCATTTATGTAGCAACCGCCCCATTGGACCCATAATCCATATGAATCAAAATTGTAACCGTCCTTTTGAACATAGGAACAGTCTTTGACTTGAAAGAACTTCGTTTGCTTTACTCACTCACAAGAGGAACATAGTTGATCTTAATATACTTTCGATTTGTAAACCAATCACAAAATCTTTCTTAGAAAGCAAGTTGATGGTGTCGAAATTAAGGTGAGAAAGTCTTTAATGCCATAACCATGCTTGAGTTTGTGATGGCTTTAGCCATCAGAACAAATTGGAGTTTTGAAGATGTTCTTGAAGTTAAAATGTATAGAGATCAGTTCCCATCGATTTACGTTAGTAAAGTCGTTTCCTAAGATCTCTAACAAAACACGTAATAGATTTGCGAAATGCCAACCTCCAAATCCGCATCCACAGAATTGACCAACCGAGAAAAGATTGTGATAGAGAACCTTCCTACGTAAGTAAACCCTTGATCTGTAATATTTCCTTGAACAATCTCCATACCAAGAATTTGAGTCAAATTGATCATTACCAAAACGAACGGTACCCAGGATATTTTCCAACAAAATTGCAAGAAGCGATAGATTGGCCCGTCATGTGCTTTGTGCCTCCAAAAGTCAACAATGAATAGGATAGTTGTACAATCTGCAAGAGAAAATAGAGGACGATGGAATACAGACAAAATATATCCTAAAGTATTTTTGTGAGTTTCAAGACATTAGTTATCCTAGATGCATTATCTATAGCGAAACTAACTCTCTTTTGCAAATTCTCATTCCTAACTTTAGGCACCCATTTCTTTTTTGTCTTAGGAACCCATTTATATCCTGATGGGCATTGTTGTTCTATCCACCATTTCCATGCCTTATTAGTTTTCTCATACAACATCCTATAGTAACTCTTGGAATTTGTGATAGTGGATCTGATGCAACTGTTTTCTTACGGTATGTTGCAACAGATTTGTTCGCTTTACTATTTGGGTTTACCTAGTACTAATAGGCAAACAACTTTAGGCCTTCTTAGTTTCTAAAGCATTACACAGTCATTCAAAAACTTAGATACACAAGCATCATGATTCGAATTGAACACACATTTTCCACAAGTAGCACAAACAGCATTAACATTCAAAGTTCTGGAATTTAAACTGTCATTACACGCAATTACAGACTTTATTTGATTAGAAATACTAGAAATCCTAGGGTGTTCTTCTACTGTCAGTCTTCTTAACCTTCACATGACTATGTTTTGCACAAATCCTTATCTTTCATTTGATTGTTCCTAGGTTTGTTGGTCTCTAACATTAGTTTTTTGTGAGCTACTCTGTAGATGTAGATACGTGAGGATAGTAATTCTTAGAATTCCTGATTCAACTTGTTGCTCAAGTTTGTGTGGTACTACATGCAATTCGATACATAAAGAATGTCCTGTTTAATCACATTTATGTTACCTTACAGCTGCGTTGCTGTTTGAGGCAAAATTCTGTGGAGTGACTGGTTTTGATAAACCCTCTAACTCATTAGTTTTTTAAACTGACTTTTTCTTTGCAAAATTTGTTCTCTCAAGAGAGTCTGAAAAAAGGAAGACCGGTTTTCCTAAAATTGATGGTTTTGGAATCCTTTGAGCATTTGTGGTTTATCGAACAACAAATGTTTATCAAACTTAGTGTCCACAAATATTTTCCTTACATTTTTCAATGAGTTTCTTTAACTCACTTATTGCAATGTTCTTGTCTTGCATATTGAGCTTTCAAATCTTGTATTTCAAAAATATTGTTCACTAGTTCCTGTTCGAAATACATTTTGACGCTTTTCTTTGCCTAACTGTGTCATTTTTCATGTTCTTGACATTGTGTAAAAGCGATTTTCAAGAGAAATTGAGTGTTTTTCTAATTTTACAAACTTCGTAAAAGCTCGTTAAATCGCTTACTTACAAATTCAGTTGTTCAGAAAGCTTTTGTGCAAGACCATTTTTCAGTCACATTCCCTGCCTTTATAAAGATATAAAGCCAATTTAATATCAGATGATCTCATCTAAATCAGATGAAGATTGCAAACATGAACACATAATATCATTTGACACACATTCTTGCAAAAGTATATCATACATGTTGGAAAATTCTGCCTTATCAAATTCAAAGTTCATCAATTTCATCTTCAAGAGATTCAACAACTTTAAATATGCATTCATTTCTTGCTTGAAGTTTATGAACAAATGCAAAACTATCATTCTGAGTCTTAAGGGCAAGGGCAATCAAACATGTCTTAACTAGGATTTCCATATCTTGAGCAGTTGGGTTACGAAGATGAAGACAGTCGTTTGAATTTTTTACCCACGCTTGATCGAAAATTTCTTTCAGAAGATTAATGTTTTTCGTCATGACATTGTATGCTTGTCTACTTTTGCTTATTGATTTTGACACTGGTAAGAAATCGATGTTTTTGAAAATATTTGGTTTTGTTTCCACAAATGATTTTCTCCACATTTTATTTCTTATTTCATTTGCATGTGCGAACTGAATTTCATAATGCCGAGTCGGGGGTTTAAAAATTTCATAAAGACTATTTAACTTTTTGTAGTCAAAAGGTTTCACTAAGTCTTTATTCATTTTTGATCGACTCTCTTCTCAAGAGTCAGAGGTCTTTTTCCCTATCGGGATGAGTCTGTTTTGCAGATTCATATTACATATGGGATAGCAAGACAAACATGGTTTTGTCTCATATGACCTTTTTGAGTACATTGGTTGACAAAGGTAGGTCCTTCCATTAAATGTAGGAGCAATGGGTGCTAACATAAGAATGGTATGGGATTGATTACCTTCTTTTGTAAATAATTTCATTCAAAAACTTAATTGGTTTTTCCATTTAAAACATTTGTCAATATCTTTTTCTTCCTTATAGCTTCAACTCTGTTATGACCTTGGTTTTCTCCATTGAACAAGACCTTCGTAAATGTGACTTTGTTAAAAGACTCTTTTTGACTAACTCATCGTGTTTCTCTTTGACAACAGAAATTTTGTAGGCTTTAACTTTTAAACCTTCTTTTATGTCAAAAAAAATTTTAGCTAATAGTCCTAGAGTTTCATTTAACTTACGTTCAAGTTTGTCATAGTCAACTGTACGATCATTAAAGGCCTTGTACCTCTCAAACTCAGTCTGTTTATTTTGAAGTGCAACTAAGCAACTATCCCGAATACTATTAGATTCCCTTCCCCTAGAGTTCTACTAGTTTCCGCAAGAATAGATTTGCACTTAGTTAATTATTGAGTCAATGTTGCATTTGCTTTCTTTAATTGCTTTTGAATCCTTTTATTTTCATCGACATCAAGTTTCAAATTAGCATCACCACACCTTGTTCTTTAACTTTGCTTTTATAAGCTTTTCAAAGTAAGCACTTTTTAATTTCAACTTATTTTTAGGCTTAAAGGGACTTAGGGTGTAATCGGGTTAGGCCTCAGGGTAAGTTTTGTAACTTTCTCATTTGTTAGTTAACTCAGTTAATCCCTCGTTTTTCCTTTTGTTTTCACTGTTAGTCCTTTAGTCCTTGCATAGTTAGTCCTTAGTTAAGTTTATTTGTTAGTTTAATCATTTTAATTAAATAATTAGGTTTAGTTTTTAATTAGTTTAATTAAAGTTTAATAAAAAGGTAAAAATTAGGGCTTTTATTTTTCATAAATTTCTGCACTTTTTCATTTTCTAGTACAATTTTTATAAAATTTTTAGGGGTTATATTTTTAGCATTTTTATTATTTTAAGCTTTTAATTAGTTTAAATTTTAGAAAATTTATATCTTAAAATCTAAAAAGTCAAAAATAGTGATTCCTTTTTCTAAAATTTTCTTTTACTTTGTTTTATCTAGAAAAAAATATAATTTCAATTATTTTCTATTTTTATTTTTTAGGATTTAATTAGATTGAAATAGTTTTTAATTAATAAAAAATTCAAAAATAATAAGGAAAAATAATTTTCTTTTTCTTAAAAATTTCTTTTATCTTAATTTAGGTTTAGGAATTTAGTTTGAATTTTTAGGACTTAATTTTAATTTACTTGCTTATTTGTCGCGTTTTATTTGTTCCCCGTTTACCTTTTTAAGTGCTTAATTGTTTTTTTTAATTGTTCATTGTTGCTTTTATTTGGTAGTTATAGATCATAAAAATATCTTTGCTTTCATTCAAATCATAATCAGAGCTTAAACGAGGTTTCAATTACACAAGTCGTTGGGGAAATGGCCTGAGTGATCATTCTTCCCGGTTAAATATACGTATTATATATTATATTATATATATTTTTGAGAGTGAATATTCCGTAGAGAATTTTCTTAATTGCTCTTAAGGTTATATTAGTATATATATTTTATAGTGTATTAAAACTATCAATCATGTTGTTGTTTCACAATTGTGACAAATCTTGACCATTCTGGTTGAAGTTGTTGAAGAAATTGAACATTGACTTGCATCGTTGCAACTGTCAAATTGTTTCTTATCATTTCATTCATCATTTTGTAGAATCTTGTGTAGTAAGACTCAATTGTTTCTCCATCATGAGAGGTGAATTGACCAAAGTCCCAAAATAAGTTTGTCTTGACATCTTGAATATTGAGTGATTCACCTTGTTGTAGCATTTCGATGGCTTCCCACATTTCTTGAGCTGTCTGACATGCATCAACAGTTGAGTATATTTCATCTCCAATTCTAGTCAATATCAAATGAATCGCTTCTTTTTCTGATTCAAAATGAGCTCTGTTCTCAGGAGTCATATTCGTAACAGTCTCGACTGTTGTTTGTTCAGGAACTGCTGGAGAATCCTCTGTTGCAGGAACAGCTGGTGTTGTGACAATCGTTGGAGTGTAAGGACCTTTAAGAATGCACTTCCGTAAGGCATCACCATTTGGTCTTGTATCAATGTATCGTAAGAACCGTGATCGCCATTGTGCATATCGTCCTGTTGCAAGCATTGGTGGACGATCCCTTGATCCAGCTGCCATTATGTTGTTATGCATTTGACTGTCGGTTGTGGAAGTTACAATTGGAGTTGTCATGATGAATGATTAAAGAATTATGAAGTGAAAAATGATTGAAGGATCTTAAGTGTTATGAAGTGTTGATTGGATTGTGGTTTTAAATGAATTAACGTTCACGGGATTTTACAAATCTATGATTAAACCGAGAAATAGAATTCTTTCGCGGGATTTTACTAAATCAAGAAGAAACCGTGAAAAGTTAACTGTTGTTGTTAAAGTTTGTTGATTAATTGTCCTTGTGGTCCGAATTAAAGTCCAAAGTCATCGTAATTAGTCCATGAAGTTTGTTTGTCTTGATGTTATGTTTTGATTAAACGGTGATTAATATATTCCCAAATTCGGTCAAATACTACCTAAGGTCGAAAATTTTTCCGGGAAATTAGGTTTTCAAAACAAGGGTTTTCAATGGACAAAACGCAGTCTTCTTTAGACAAAACGCAGTGACAAATCTCAACACTTTGGAGACAAAACGCAATCTGCTTGGACACAAAACGCAATGTAAAAAAAATTGGGCAGAGTAACGTTTAGTCAAAACGCAATTGTGGTCTTCAATGAGCAAATCGCAAGATGTGGAGACAAATCGCAACACCAACCAAAATAGGAGCAAATCGCAATTTTGAGGACCAAAACGCAATGAACTTTTAAGCAAACCGCAACGTCTTCCAAGCAAAACGCAATGTCTTTTAAACAAAACGCAGTGAAATTGTCTTGAGCAAAACGCAACAAAGCTTTTAGCAAATCGCAACTTTCTTGATCAAAACGCAATGTCCTTTGAGCAAAACGCAAGAGACTTCAAGCAAAACGCAATGTCTTCAAGTAAAACGCAACGAATTTTGAGCAAAACGCAACAAGTACCTAATAATCACTTCACTTTATTGAGATTAATAAGAAAATAAGCTAGGATGTGAGAAGATTTGTAGAGAGAGAAAGTAGTAAGAGAAAGTCAAGAGAGGAAAAATGGAATGGTTGAATTCTAGCAAAGTGTGAAACATACAATGAGAACCAACACCCTCTCCATCCTTGGAGAGGGGTATTTATAGTTAAGACTAAAAGGCTTGCATGCCTTTAGTAATTCTACGGGCCGGGCTCGGGTTTACTTGGGCTTTTGCCCGATACACGTGACATATTAGATTACAAATAAGAGCCCGTTTACCCGTCTAGCCTATTACAACGTATAATTAATTAAGTGACCGAGACCTAATATAATGAACAAACTTCCTTGTTCGACTCAATATTTTGAGGCTAACACACTTTAACCCATCGCGTCTTATGAGGGGAACCTGAAACCCGATGATCATCAATAAACTTTCTCGCCGAAGCTACAAAAAACTCATCCGAGCCCACTAAAGACCAAATCCATCTGTCATACATTGCAAGCAACTCCACACCTTCGAGGATCGATATCATATCTCTAAGCTGCTCCATCTCCACTCCATCTCTTGGCGTTCGACGCAAAGAATATCCCAAGTCATTATGATTCATTTTAGCAGCCACCGTAATCTTTTTATCAGACTCGAGAGCATAAACTCTAGGAAATCTAGACTTAAAAGTCATGTCACCCATCCACACTTCCTCCTAAAAAACGTATTTAACCCATTGCCAACTTTTTTATTCATAAAACTCAAAAGATCCATATCTTGATTTTTAAGCATGCTAAACTCAGTAACAATAATCAACCATGCAGAAGGATATGAAACTTTAGAAGGCATTTCGAGACTTCCACTATTTCCATACAAAGCTCTAATAAACCTTGTCCAAAGCGAGTTCCTATCATTACGAAAACGCCACACCCATTTAAGCAATAAAGCTCTATGATTTCAAGCTTTAGGTATATATAAATAATAATACTACTTATATTAACCAAACCAAATCAAGTGACCCTTGAAAAGGTTTAAAGAAAGAAAATCAATGAAATTCGAGTAGTATATGATATTCCCGGGTCGTTTTTCCCAACGAGGAATGCAATAGAAAGTCGAGAGTCGGTTTGATATTTGATGTTTGAAACACAAAGATTTTGATTGGATTTTCTAATTCTACGGGAAAAACAAGTAAGGCAAACTAAAAACGAAAGTAATTAAAGCTAAATCACTAAAAAAACGATAATGAGAATCCTAAAAAAAACATGACTTAAAACCTAATTTATCAAAATTTAATCCTAAAATGATTTTTTAACTTTTTATAAATCCTAAGTGACTAAAATGCAAGAACAAAGAAAAGTAAACCTAAAACGTAAGCACTTAAAGTAAAAAAAACCGAAGAAAAACGATAACGGGACCAAATCCCGTTCTTTAAAAAACTAAATCCTAAAATTTTAACCCTACCAATGCAAACTTAATTTTTAACAATCCTACATGATAAAAGAAAATTTTAAAAAAAGGAATTATATTCTTTTGACTTTTAGATCTTTTATTATGAATTAAAAACAGTTTTTATCTAAATTAAATATTAAAAATACTAAACTAAATTAGAAAAATCTAAAAAAATTACGAAAAGTAGTTTGAACAGTGATAAATCTAAGAAAAATAAAAGGGTGAACACAGCTTATCAAATAAGCCACGAAATAAGCCCAAAATGGGCTGAAAGCTAAAAAGGCCAAAAGGGGGTAAATAATTAATATTGCAAACACTAACAGGTGACAAGTTCCAAGGGCAGTGGTAGTGTGTGGTGGTGTTAAATACGTTGGCATGCTAAGGGGGAGGTCACAAGTTCGAAACTTGTGGCCACCCTTTTTGTAGATTTTTTTTTTTCAGTTTTCTTTTTGGAAAACTATAAAATAAGCTAAAATATGAAACTTTAATAAAGGGACTTTTAACAAAACTTAAAAATAAGCAAAGAAAAAGCAGTTTGAATGTGACAAATTGCTACATTTAACTAAATGGCCATAAGCTAACTTTGATTGGCTTTTAAAGCTTAATAAGCACTAGGTAAAGCAAATAAGCCAAAACATATGTTTACCTAACCCTAATAAGCACCAATGAACAAAAATAAGCATGATAAATAAGCTAAAAAGCACAGAAATCAAATAAGCAGTTTAGGCCAAAGGGGGTATCAAAACAGTCCAAGAGGACCTTTTTTAAGCACTCAAATAAGCTATCAAACTAATAAGCTCTAATCTAAAAACCTAAAACAAATCAAGATTGACCTACAAAGATTTAAAAGAAACAAGTAATAAGCATTTTGAACTACTTTTAAGCTATGAAATAGCTTAATGAAAAAGACAGTTTGACTGTTTTGGTTTCTTTTTTTCAAGACAGTTCTAAAAATGACAAATGGCTAGATGCAGGCATAAATTCAGATAGGCTTTTGGAGATTTAAACTTAAAATAAGCTAAGAAAAATATAATACATACTACAATAAGTTAATGCAAGAATTTTCAAAGGTTAAAACAAACTTCTATTAACTTAAATATGAGATTCTAAACTGCCTTTCAAGGCTTAAACTAAGAACTATAATACCCAAAAATATGACAGATTGCTCAAATCACAAAACCATAAATGCAAAACTTGATTTAAAGAGAATCTAACTTGATATTTAAGAACTTTTAACATCAAAACAGATTTTAAACAAGACTCAACTGAATACCTTAATGCAAACACTACCATTAAATTCTATAAAAATTGATTTTCTAAGCTAAAACATATTAAGTTAAAGCATGGTATAAAAAACAAATAAGTCTCACATGAACAAAATACAGCCATATGAAGACAGAATTTAAGCAAGAATAAGCAGAACAATAAGCAAATCATATTTTAAGCTAGAAAATGGAAAAGTGAGACTTACAAGCCTTTTGCTCAAAGCAAGGTAATCAAATGCTCATGAAAGCTTGCCCTCAAGCCCTGGCTTATCTAAATAAGCCAGTAAATACCCATAAGCCCATCCGGAATTGGCTTATCCTTAAAAAGTTAAAAAATCCCAATCTTGATTAATGTAATAATGCCCTTACAAAATTTTGTTGGAAAGGATTATTAATAGAATAGTTATACATGGTTCTATGAAGCTTATAAAAGCTAAGAAAATGACTTTGTGAACAGACAGAAAGAGAGCTTAAGTGCATAAAAGAGCTTAGAATGACAGATTTGTAAAACTTGAAAACTAGAATTTTGCATTAATTAAAAGAAAGTTACAAGGCTTGAAATTTTAAATGACATAAATGAAAAAGTACAATAAGCTGTAAATAATTTAAAAACAAGTTACACTCTACTCCTAAATTACATCCCCCTAAAATAGAAAAATAAGCTCTATAAATAGCAGGACACAAGCTCTTTGGTTGTGCTAGTTGTGTTTCTTTTGTGAGGGCTTCAAAGTCTTCATCACAACCCTTAAAATTGTCTTTGGCTCCAAGCAATGCATCACAGCCCTCCATTCTTGATAAAACCCATCAACGAATTACATTCTTTAGGATTGCCAGCATGGAATTAGAGTGTTGTGATGTGGGATAAGATGGGTTTTGACTTTTGTTTGTTTGGATGCAGGGGAGAGGTCGAGGTGAGAGTGACAGGGGAGAGTGAATAGTGGGATTTGGATTTTGGTGAGAAAAGGGTTTAATTTATGACGTGGTTAGGGAAAAAAGATGATGGGTGCAAAGGGTGTTAAGGTGTAGGGGCCAGTTTTGTTAGTCCTTAAGGACTAACAGTGTAATGGGTAATTAGGCTAGGGTTAACAGAGTTAAATGTTTAGGTTAAATGATTTTGGGCTTTGGTTTGGGCCGGGTATAAAGGTTTTGGATTTGGGCTTTTATAAGTCTTAAGTCTTATAAGTTTTATACATAAATGCTTAATGGGCTGACCCGGCCCATTAAGTGGGTGCGGGTTGGCCCATTTAGGATTTCTTCGGATTCGGCTTTGGTTTTGACTTTGACTTTTTGGGGTTGACTTTTTGGCTTTGACCTTGACTTTTTCCCGCTCTTTCCATTCCGTGCTCGGTTTTGTCGGTTTTGGCTTTGTTTTTGTCCTTATGTGAATATCCGTTACCTGCACAGCATAAATCACAAAACAAGCATATATTTGGCATTTTATGTCCGTTTTTGGTCATTTAAGCTCGTTTTTATAGGTAAAAGGTATGTGTAATTAAGCACATACCACTCTATTTAAAGAAAAAAACTTGATACGCCCAACCCTCCTTTATCTTTCGACGCCAAAACCCTACTCCATTTCACCCACGACATCTTTTTCTCCTTTGGATCAGCCCCATTAAAAAATTAACGTTTGATATCTTCTAAACATTTAAGGACTTGAGATGGAACTTTAAACATAGACATATAGTAAATAAGAGTTGAACCCAACACCGATTTTAGAAGAGTTAATCATCCTCCAATAGAAAGGGTCTTCATTTTCCACTTAGAGAGTCGAGAGTGTAAATTAGCCACAATCTCGTCCCAATACTTTATTCGAGACATCGTTCCACCAACTTTTATACCAGGATATGAGAAAGGCGTCTTCAATGTACAACATCCCATCTTCATCGCGGCTCTAGACACTTTCTCATCTTCAACAGCTATCACCATCAATTTACTTTTATGAAAATTCATACGAAGACCCGAAGCTTTATGAAAGCAATCTTGTTTAAGACCTCTTCGAAAATGAAATTCACCTGTAGGACTTTCGTTCACAAGAATCGAACCTTTAGAAGAATGAAGACAATTATGAATCCATCCCCTCCATTTCGTACCAAAACCAAACTTATTTAAGACATCATCCAAATAATCCCATCTAACCGAATCATAGGCCTTCTCGAAATCAATTTTGAAAATCATAGTTTGCTTTTTCTTGGATTTACACCAATGAATTAATTCGTTCAGAATGAAAGGACCGTCTAAAATTTGTCTATTAGCAATAAAAGCGGATTGAACTTCATTAACTAAATCTCCCAATACCACCACAAGATGATTCGCCAAGATCTTAGCAATAATTTTATACATACTACCAATCAAACTAATCGGTCTATAATCTTTTACCACTTTAGCGTCTTGCATTTTTGGAATCAAAGCAATAAAAGATGCATTACCACCTTTAGGAAACGTACCTTCTGTGAATAAATAAGACACCGCATCGACGACATTCTTTTCAATGATATCCCAATATCTTCTATAAAAACCAAACGTAAAACCATCCGGACCAGGAGATTTATCTATACCACAATCCCACATCGCCCTTTTTATTTCCTCCTTTGTCACATTCCTTTCTAAATCATCTATCTGATCCGAATTTAATCTATTCGGATAGGTCATATCCAACATCAGTCGCGACGAACACGGCCTCTTAAAACGCTCCTTAAAATGCGATAAAAACTCATTCTTAACTGAATTAGGGGCATCAATTCAAACACCTTCAGCTAATATACCATGAATTACAAGTTGATTTCTTTTCTTATTAAGAATACTATGAAAATATTTAGAATTTTCATCCCCTTTAATCGACCATTTTATCTTAGCTTTTTGAGCTATCTCCATCGACTCCAATTTCTCCAATTCATAAAGCGAATTCATCACTTGCGACCTCTTATTCACTAACACCCGATCAACCTTTTTATCATCAATTAATAAATCAATATCAGTAAGCATACCTTTTAGATTTGACCTCTGCATGCATTCACTTTCTTTCTTGGCTCTAACCCACAACCGAATTTGCTCCTTTAAATATTTCAGCTTCTTCATGAACTTAGCAATAGCATTATTATACGAGATGGTTGAGTTACTCCAAGTAAATCTATAACAAATTTATCAAAACCTTCCCACTCGAACCAATAGTGAAACAACCGAAATGAAATAGGACCATAATCATAACACACCTCTCATAACAGAATAGGCCTATGATCCGATAAATAACGATCAAGAGTAATAGCAGAAATATTTGGACACAATCCCATGAGACCTTACGAAATCAAAAACCGATCCAACTTGCTCATTTTATTCCCTGATTTATGACACCACGTAAAAGCACACCCTCCTAACGAAACTTCCACCAAGCCACCTGAAGAAATAAAAGAATTGAAAGCAGTTGCATTGTGATCATTAAAAATAATACCTTATCGTTCTTCTTTAGAACGAACTTCATTAAAATCTCCCATAATGATGGTTTCGCCACTCCAATTATCAAGCACATGATTTAAATAATACCATAACATTCTCTTCTCAGAAAATTCTTGAGGTGCATAAACCGAGATTATGAGACATTTCTTAGCATTAGGGATCCAATCACCTTGAATAGCAACAAAGTAATCCGAAACCGTTGAATTATACTTATGAAACATCCTAGGGTCCCAAACACAAAGAATACCGCCTGAATTACCAACAGAGGGTCCACATTTAAACTCAAAAGAAAGATTACCCTAAAAGTTCTTGATACAAAAGTAATCAACCTTCTCCATTGTAGTCTCTTGAAGCGACAAAAAATTAACCTTATTCTTAGTACATAACTCCTTAACCCAATCTTTTTTAGCATTTTGGGCGAGGCCTTGAATATTAAGAGATAGGAAATTCATTGATAAAACTCAGTCTCTCCACGAATCTTAATGATTTCTTCTATGTTACCAACACACCCATCCATATTGTATCTCATTGTTTGCCCCACCTTTACTAAATCATCCAACAATTGCAATATAGAACCTCCTGTTTGAGGGCCTTCTATACGTCTAAAATGACATGAGCATCAAGATTCCTTATCTTCCTCCTTCGATGGTGACATACCCCTGTTACTTATTTCCTCTACATCATTAACCTGTTCATTAACATTCTGATTATACTCCTTTTCCTCCCCATTCAACTTATCAACTTGGTCGGTCTTAATGTCAATATCCTCCATAGGAGTGAACCCTGGAGGGTACTTTAAAGTAACATTAGAAATCTTATCCTCCGTATTATTACCATGCACTTTTTTTAACAGATCATATATTTTGAAAGGGTCATCAGAGTGAAGCGCTTCTTCATCGTCTATAATGTCTTCTCCTTGTTTAGATTCCACCTGATGTGGACTGAAAATCGTTTTCGAAACCTCATCTCTGTCACTATCACCTTCTGAGTTAAAGTTCATGTTCGCTTTACTATTATCTTTTCTAAATTTATCATCTAAAGTTTCATCGTCCGACTCGTCTTCCCCTTCTTCGTCTTCTAGGAAATCAGGAACCCAACCACATACCTCTTTAGCACGAATCCAAAAAACTTTCCTATTAACAATGATCTTGAATGATTCGAATATGTTATTTTCCAACTTAGTCTTAATACAAACCCTCTTACTATTCAAACACACGTTTTCCTTGTCCTCCTCAAACAACATCCCACCCCATTTGGATGAAATTTTGTTGAACGTATTATTCGTCCAAACCTTTAAAGGGACTCATTCAATGTCCACCCACACAACCCTCTCATCAATAAAAAACGAATTGGATGCATACTCCAAAGAGGAGAACCACGAACCAACTCCAACATGAGATTTAAATTTTTCCAAAGCCTGCTTTGAACAAAATTCGATAAGAACCCAAAATCCTCCTAAATATTTGAGATTGAAATTTTTGAAACCCTCCTTAGTCAAAACCATCTTCAAATTAGATAATGAACCAAAATCCAGAACTTTCCTCATCAGAGATAACGAATAATCACATTGAAGAACACAAGAGTCATCAAGAACTAAAGAAGGTTTGTTATCATCCTCTACAGGTTGTTGGTACATCATCTTTTGTTTAACAACACCCACATAAGAGGGTTGACGATCAGTATTTCCATTAGCTTTACTAGACTCCCCAATAGAAAACTTATAGGCACCATTAGCACCCTTGTCATTCTGAACCTTATTCACAGGCAATCTTTGGAATCTAGCAACGTTAGCATGTAGCCGTAAACGCCCATCCATATCGTACACAAGTTCCTCACCAACCGATCTACATCTTTAATCTGAATAAAACGCACAAAACTAAATCTACTACCTGATTTTGACCTCCTATTTGGAATATAGGCATCAACCACTCGTCCATATTCTTGACATTCTTTCCAAAGCTCACGAAAAGAAAAGTGTTATGGGAAATTCGTAACGAAGATAGACGTAGAGATTTGTTGCACATGGTCTTCCTTGGATCTACGATCACCCATAGAGAAGAGACCGACAGTAACACGACACACAAAACCCTAGGGAAGAAAGAAGCCCTAAACCAGAAAATGACAAAATTGAAAAAACGACAAAGATTGGGATCAAGAACACCAAAATTAAAAAACCAAAGAGAAAAAGAAAACCCTAAGCGACACAAAAATCTTCAATCATAAGCCTATGCTCCCGAGGTAGGAGATAGCCTAACACACTCGTTTAGAAATCAAATCGCAATTGGGCATAAATAATTGAATTTGAAATATATTGTCAAACTTTGTGTTAATGTAAATTCATATAAAATACATTTACTCTTAAATATTTTTTTTAGAAAAAATTACTATAGTATTATTTATTAACAAAGAAAGTTATAGTTAATTGTTAAAAATTTTGGTGCAAAACAAAAGGTTAAAAGAAATTAAAGGGTAAAAAAGATATATTATACTATATATATAAAGGGTAAGATTGTTACCTCGAGGCGTGTATTTAATGCTATTGATGCTTCTTCACCAACCGGGTTGACCCGCCGAAACGGCCAACGGAACCCGCCGGAATCCGCTCAGCCCGACCCGTACTCGACCCGCTTCATTTAATGGTTGACCCGGCTGTGTGGTGTCCCTTTTTTCAGCTATACACGTGTTACTGTTTCTTCATCCTCAAAAACCATCGGCATACCAACTTTCTCACAGATCCACCGCCCCCATTCTTACCAAAATCATTGTCTCATTAAAAAACAAAAACACATAGAAAAAACCAGATTAAGAAAACCAACCGATTCTCTCTCCATCTTTCTCTAAGATGCAGATTACACATGCAAAGCTATTAGGTTTTTGTAGATTTTTTTAATTTATTTTGTTTTCATATGTTTTTATATATTGATGTGATTTTGAATTTCGTGTTTTTAACAGGTTGATGGTGATTATTTGATTTAGCTTTTGTTGATCGGTGATAGTTGGATGTTCTGGCGACAATCATACGGCGGTCTTGGCCTTTCACTATGTTCGAGGTAGGTTTTTTTACCCAATTTGTGTGTCTTCATATCTATATAAAGAAAATGGGGTTTTGTTTTTGGTGATTGTTTATTAGAAATATATGCATGGGTGTATAGAAATAGATATATAAAGTTTTGATTTTTATGGATTTTAGTTTTTGTTAGTTGATTTTGTTGTTCATTATGTTGGTTTTGGGATTGATGTTAAACTAAACACCCATAGGATATCGATGTTACATTTTGTGCTTATATTTGGGATTGATATTAACCTGTGGAACATTGGTGTTAAATTGAAAATGCAGTGTGTGCACTAGAGTGGCCGAAAGAGAAGGCGAAATAAGGAAACATGGAAGTCAAGGGGAATACGACTAAAGTGACAGGTAGCTGCGAAGGTGTAAAAGTGAGGTGCTATATATATTATTTTATTCTGTTTTTTAAGAATGTTTTACCATGTCATACTTTAAAAACTTATATATTGTGTTTTGATATAATTAGAATCTTATAAGACTTTCTTCTAAATAAGTTCGAGCTGTTTCTTAGAACGTATCCATACACCACTTAAGTCGTGTCGCTTACCAATCACGTCATGTGTTTCAGAAAGCCTAACGCATTCAAACGGTAGGCTGAAGCATTGTATCAGCATGCTAACGGATTGGTTCAGCGGCGTCAAGCATTAAACGTAAGTATCTCATTTTTAGACAATGATTTAGTGAACATCGTGGGTTAGTGTCAAACAATAAAAGTGAGCGCGGCTGAAAGTCTTTTTCTGTGATCGTTCATTCTTCATTGTTACAGTAATTACCAGTAGATATGTTAAAAGTATGAGTTCTTGACGTGTGAGACTTTCCTGGAACTGATATTCGTAATAATGAGTATTGAAGAATGACCATGTTAATTGTCGTTTGCGTATGATGTAGATTAATAAATACATTGTAGACGCTGAACTTTTTAGATTAGTTTGATGAATGCAAAAGTACTTTGTTATAGACTGAATCCGGAGAGTATTAGTGTGCTACAATCGTTGGCTTTGTAATTTAGAATTACATGTATGTATTTAGTGTAGTATAGACGCATATATTCGCGTTTTCAGGGCACCACTTCCGTTTGGCTTACTTTACAGACACAACGTACAACCACTTGAATATAATATTATGTTCTTAGTGAAGGCGATGACGATAATTATCTGCATTTATATTTTTTATGACCATAATTTACTTACACACGTATCTTGGCGAGGCAACCAGACGGGTAATGTGGTTGCAGCCATGGCGTCTGTGTGGTTTCGTTTCTATATTTGCAGATCTGAGCCTCATTTTTCACTAATTACATATGTTTTGAACTCTTTCCGTTATTTGTGCTCAAGGCAAAAATGTGTGTTCAACTTAACTGGGAATTTACTTTGTTTATAAAATGGGGTGTTATATAAAGCTTTTTTCCTCTCAAATGGATCGTTTGAGCACACTATTTGCTATAAAAATAGGAGTTCCAAGACAAATTGCTTATTTGGGTGTTCGGGTATGCTTATTATGCTTTATTTGTTAGCTGCAATTGTTAACGAGTTTCATTAGATTTAAGTGATTTTTGTGTATCATGAGGTTTATGAAATTATGATGGTTGTGTATAGCTTAAATGATTTATTGTGTTTAATTGTTTTCAGGTTCAATGTGCCGTGGATCTCCACCTTTGCTATCAATTCTTGGGTCGCTTACTATGAATTGGTATGTAAATTTATAAGGTATTCAATGATTTCTATTGGATGTCATCAAATGTCTAAACGGTATAAGTATTCAGTTTTAAAGTCCAACACTTTATTCCCAGTTCTCATTTGCAGGGTACTTAATTCACGTGTATAGCAATTTCTCATAGTTGTATATAAACACATTTACATGACTTATGAGTATCTCATATTTGTTGTATAGACTTTAACGTAACAATTGCCAATATAAGTTAAGGTCTGAAGGATCACTAAAGTTGATTTCTAGAAAGAAAAAGTAACAGTTTACCGGATATTTCCGTTCCGCTAAATTCGACTTCCTATTACTTCCTGGAAAAAAAATAAGAAAAGTCTCAGTCTACTACCCAATCTGCATTTCTTGCTATAAATGTAAACACTTTGGAACTAAAATGATGTTATTTTTGCAGAACTACTCATCGGTGATTACCCTTTATCCTGAGATTATTGATGGGGTCAGCAACTTCCATAATCACTCATTCGTGGTCGATGTGCCAGATGGAAATACCACAAAAGAAACATGTTATTTTGTCGAGGCACTTATCAAGTGCAACCTCAAGTCATTAGCTGATGTCTCAGAGCAGTTGACTGTACAAGACCATACGAATTTCTTAATCCAAGTATGCTTCCTATTTGCAAGATTCGTTATCTCCAGTCGTTGTACATATAGCATTTGGGACCTTCCGTGGATAAATTCTCACACACTACAACCATGCTACTTGAATTTCATTATTCTGTAAGAACTACTACAACCATGCTACTTGAATTTCATTATTCTCTAAGAACTCTATGTGCATACCATGCTTAACAAAGCTTTCAATATCCGGTCTTTTGCTTATACATGGCTAAATGATGCCCAGCATAGTAACGATGAAGGATCCGCTGATTCTGATAATGGACTTCCACTGCTCGAATTTTAACCATATTAGTCCTGAAGAAAGTGCAGATCACTAAATAAATAGCTTTCTTTTATGGAATTGACCATTTGTTTCGTTACTGATATTTTTCGCATCTTTGTTTTAATTTTTCTTTTCTGACTTAATATTGTTTTGGAATATCATCGGATGTGTGCGGAAGCTCTTCAACCTATGGGAAACGCAACTCATAACCTAAGAATCATTCTCATGGGTTACAAATGCAGTGTTCGTTTGCTGTGCGAAATGTGAGGCCACGTTGTTTTGATGATTTTACATAGTGATTATGAAGGTAGAGTGTTTTCTTTTTCTCCCTTTTTTTGGTGGTTATTATTTTTGTTGTTGTGAATCGGTGCTTACACCTTCTTTCCTGTCCATGAATAGATGCCCGTCAACCAAACACTTCCAGCTCCACGCGTCGTAAAAGTTTGATTGAGCGTAATGTGCGATCACAGAGTGTGGTAGATCCAGCTGCTTCCAGCAACGGAAATGTAAGTCGTCCAACTCCGTCTGTTGGTCAAAACGACGAGGGAACCGGTTCTGTTCATAACGGAGGTAATGTCTTATATGTATTCTCATACATTCCTTGCCTTTAATTTATGACATTTCTTCTCGGTTTGAATTCCTTTTTTCCAAGATTATGCTTTCTGCCTTTGTTTTTTTATACCTTTAAAAAATTTGGAATATGGGTATCTTGAAAATAATATGAGTTATGCCAACAATCTGCCATTGATCAGCCAAGTGAACTTATGTGTAGGGTTGTTTAAGTAACTTATGTCGTTCTATCTATTTGTATTGTTATTTTTATCACATTAAGGTTTGCAAGTTTAAGGCTACCTGTTTAAGTTGTTAATCTTATTTAATGGGACAAGATTTAGAATATACCCCATTTGGGTCTGGAAAAAGAATGTGTCCAGGCATGACGTTGGTTTAGATAGCGATATGTGCATGTACTGCTATTTGAGATACGTGCAGATACTGCTAATTGAGATGCTCTTGAGCTGTTGCAATATTGAGCTGTTTAAAAATAGTATATGTTGCACACGCTGATATGCGATATGTTTTTACGCTGCTAGAAACCAATGATGATTAATTTAAAAGTACTATGTTATTGAGATAATTATTACATCCTCAAATAACCAGAATTGTCTAAACACTCAAACAACTTTCCAAAATGATATCCAAACACTATTTCCTGCAATCTGTTTTTTAGCTGATTCTTTAATGATATGGTTTTTCTGACTTCCAGGAGCTTAGAAGGAAAAGCAAGATATCTGGAATGAACGGTCTGGCGAATAGATGTGGTGAAGGTGGGTTCTCTCTTGGCTGGAGTATACATCGGGCACCTTAAGCAACCTCTGCTAACGCTACTATTGCAACGGAGCTAGCAAATATTATTGTTGTGATGAAGCTTGACAGTTTAGTAGGTTATATATAAGCGTTTGAAATGTTTCCATAGAATCTGTTAGCAGTTTCAATTTTATAAGGCCACTTCATAACTCCATTTACTTAAAGATGAATTGAATGTTAGTGTTTTGTTTTTGAGCCAGATGCTAAAACCCCGCGCTTCGCAGCGGAGCGCGGATTAAAAACCTCGTTTGATGAATATGAATGAATAATAGAAATGAATATTACATTTCTTTGCAAATTGATATAAATCCAATATTTAAAAAAAAATCACATAAATCACTTTACTTTTATAATGTTCAACTTACTTAATATTGTGTGCAAGTTTGAGTTTAGATATAAATTAAGTTTATCTTAGATATAATATGTAAGCATTTAATATAGGGAAAATAATATTTCTATTTCAAAAAAAATTATAGAATGCAATCCTATCTTAAAAAATATTAATTCATAAAATTGTTCGAGGGCAACTTGGCTTTTGAACAACTAAGAAAGAATGTGACAAGTGTCCGTATTTTAATATTTAAGTACAAAATGTGTAAATTGTGCAACTTGTCCTGTAGGGCAACTTATATTTAAAGCAACTAGACTTTTTAGTCTTTTTACGGATCTCTTACTTTAAGGCTGGATGGTATGGTGTGAGCAAACCTACCTGACACGTCAGCGGCACATCAGCTTTCTCTCTCCAAATAAAACTCACCTTACAACTCACCTTTCAACCGTAATAAGAACTCACCTTACAACTAAAACTCACCTTACTCACCTCTTTTTTTATTTAAATACTTTTATTCATAAACTAAAAAAATAAATATTTACGTAAACGTAAACGTACGAAATTAATAAAAAAGTTAACTAAATAAAAAACTTTTATTCATAGATTAAAAACTTAAACGATACATAGATAAATTAAAATGCAACGATACATAGATAAATTAAGACATAAACGTAAACTAAAACTGCAAGTTATACTTCGCCTTGATGTTTGCCCTTATTTCTTCCCATGCCAATTGCTGCTCCCCGGTCAAGTGATCGTATTGCTGGAGATATAACTTCATGTCTTCTTGTTGTGCTCGATACTCCGTAGTAGCAATCTCTCGCTCACGACATTCAACCTCCCTCCTTTTGAGCTCGATAGAGTGATTTTTTTTAGAGAGATTGTATATAAATTAGAAGAGTTGTGTTTAAAAATGAGTGAAGTAGTGAGTATTTATAGGTAAAAATTAAGGGTTTTTTTTTAAAAATTACTCCCTCCGTCTCATATTAAGTGTCCACAATGGAATCTTTGAGGTCTTTTTCATCAACTTTGACTGTAAATATTTGTGTTTGTGTTATATAATACTTAATGAAAATTATACCAATGAAAAATACATTCAAAGCTCTATCAATTCATATATTTTGCATCAAGTATCATATAACATAAAAAGAAATAATTAAGGTCAAAAATGAAAAAAAAAACTTGAAAAAGTCAAACTGGACACTTAATGTGGGACGAAAATAATAATAAACAAACGGTAACAAATAATAGAGGCCCACAAATATTCGAATGTTTGTCACCGATCGGTGACTTTTTTTTCTTGCAACTCACCTCACATACTTGACGTGGTGACTTTGGTGGGTGGGAAGGCACTCACGCGCAAGCTGTGAGAGTCACCTAAACCCACCACCATACCGTAGCCTAAGTTTAATATACCACTTTAAACTGTCTTCCCCACGCCATCTTCCCCAAATTAACACGAACCTAAATCACTTTTTTCCTGTTCTACTTGACTTTCTGCTCGAAAAATTTCAACAATATCTAACATATCCATCTCAGATCTAATGCATCTCTCTCTCTAAAATATTTGAGGTATATGTTTTAGATGTGGTCTGGGTGTTTTGCATCTCGCCGGAAAAATATGGGTGCAATATTTGAGATTTATGTTCACTCCTGATGGGGGTATATATGGTTTGCGTTTTGATGTTCTGAAATGCACAGGTAAACCCAAACCTTTGAGCTATCTAATTTATTTTATGTTGTAGATGATGTTGTTGTTCGATAGGGTGTTTTGAAAGTTATGGTAATTTCAGAATTTAGGGGGTGTTTGTTTCGGCTTATATAGCAATCAAATTTGGGAATCTTGTCTCCTTTGAGGCGTAGCAATGAAGACTATTATTTACCTAAGCTTCCTATCACTTGCTATTAATTATGTATTATGTGGGAAACTATTATGTGTCAAGTAAACGTTCGAATCGACTCACTGAGCATCTACTTGGTTCATGGTCCTACCTGTCACCTCATTCTTATAAATGATTTACGTAAGGTTTCTTAGTATTCTATAGTGATGCATTTGGCAAAAGAATTATTTAGCTAATGAAAGGTTGATAAGAAACCAATACAGTTTACATACTTATATGATTTCTATCATTTGCTTAGAATCACGACCCACTTCTAATCAGTAGAGGTCACTTCAGTTAAACTATGTAAGGTACTTAAAAATTAAATGTGTCAAATTGGTTGAATGGGTTAGAACTCGTCTGAAGAGTATTGAACTGCTTATTGTGTTTTAACTCTTTATACTTTAAACAGATTGTATTAGCGTTTTAATAATGTATATCTAATTATCTTTTCAAAGGCTAGTTCGACCTAATCTGACCCTTTCTAAACCACATTAAGTTGTTCGTTTTGCCTCGAGCCCATTTTACATACTTATATTAATGGGTTTTTTTTTCATAGATATACGGTTGATGAATTCCCCCTTTATGATTCTGCTAAGGATGAACCTTTGGATAAGGTCAACAAAATTACAGACACTACCATGCAGGAAGCCGCTTTGGATAAGGTCAACAAAATTACACACTACCATGGTAGTGTCTGAAATTTTGTTGACCTTATCCAATGGGGCTTCCTGCATGCAGCAGGAAGCCTCAAGAACCGTCAAAACAGAGATTGCTGGTGTAAACAACGGAATTGGAAATAATGACAAGGCAAGTTTTTCAGAGTCGGCTGGTGGCGCGACAGTTGGTAATGATAAGTGTGAAGTGCAAGAAAAGAAAAATGGTGGTCAGTATGCTATGGTTGTTTCTGGACCTAGTGCTATTGGTGAATTTAACAATGGGACGGGCACGGCTTCTGCTAAACGGGGAGCTAAACGCACCCCAAACAGAAAACAAAAGCTTTCTGGTAGGAAGCAGATTAATGGAAAGCGTGTTGCACAACTCTTTGCTTCAAAGAAAGTACAAGATGAACTCATACAGTGTGAGGTACAAATAGGCTTAAACATTTTTATTGCTTTAGTAAACAAGTTTCCCGTAGGTGAGGAAAAATGTACGGGTTGGATATCTGGTCAAATGGGCAAGTTTTATTGGGGTGACGACCTGTTTGACCAAACTGACCCGTGTCTGGTCTAGCTAGTTTATGTAATTTACTTATTTAACCTATTGTGTTACATTTTCAAATTGACCCATTCATAAGTTAATGGGCACCTCTTGCAATTTCATTTATTGTTTATGATGGATGAACAGTCCATCCCCACCTTTTTTACATCTGATAGAAGTCTAATATATTATTAACTAAATTTGTAGTATTATTGTGTTACATTTTCACTTAAAATTAAGAATCAAGTTGTAATCAAGCTGGATTAGTCGGCCAAAAGGTCGGAAACCATGGTTACCCAAAATAAACATATAGTAATTTAGGAAAACGAAATAAGTACAGAAACTTGTATGTTTTGCTGAACTGATTTGGTGCGTAAAGTCAAATTGGCTATCTTCTTAAATAAAAACTAAATACTCGTTCTTTTGTTGTTATCATGTATATCTGTTTAGGAAGAACGGAATGAAGCAACTATGAAACTTGATTCTGTGTATGATGAAATACGCCCTGCAATTGAAGAACGTGAACCTCGATAGTCTACCCACAGACGTTGCAGAAAAATGGATGGAGGCATCATGCTCAAAATATAAAGCAGATCTTAATCTTTACTTTGCAGTTGTCAAAAATGTGATATGCCCTCGTGTTACAAATGAACCAAATCCTGGTCCTGAGAATTCTATTGATTGCTTGAAAAGTCAATAGTGGTCAGTTGTGCCATTTTTAACATAGTCTTAGGCTGTGGGATCTGACCAAAGGAGTTTGAGAAGACAATGATGAAGACTATTTTAGTACTTAATTAACCGAGAAGCTAGAATTTTGTTGATTAAAAAATTGTGAATGTGATTTTGTCTATTCTTCATCTTAAAGTGCATCATACATGTAGTCGGGTACAAATTCTTTGCATACATGATCATGATGTTTTTTTCCCTTCTAAGAACCATGCATATTTTAAGCTGCTTTTGTTTCAGTTTTGCATAATTAGGATTAGATACACGACTCATGATGATCACTTGAACAAAACACATAGAGTAGCATTATTATGTTGCCAAATGCCAGTGCTTGAATGGATTTGATCGAAATCATTGATCTACTTTTAATCTGTCGAGCTGGGCCTTAATCCGCTTCAGGCCTTAGACGATGTCCCAAAATAGTCTCTGGATGTATCCTTCTCTCAGAAATGAGTTGTAGATCTGCTTCATCCCTGGACATCAACAAGTGATCTGGTGTTGAGGGGGAAACTCTAGCTCCTGCTTTCATTTCAATTTTATAACCTCGTCTTTTCACCGCCACTTATGTGATGGATAAAGATGGATGCATTAAAATCTTATTCATATTCTTGATTTTGGTGTTAATGTTTTTAGCAAGGATATTTTCATTAGTTAGTCATTTTGATGGTTTCCAGTTAAATCATCTTCAAGTAGTCACAATGCAGTATAGTGTTCAAGATCGAAGTTATCAGATCAATGATCCAATATTTTGGTTTGCTAGCTGCTGGTCGGTTCCTACTCGTGGGCGAGCCACACCGTACCAATATCCCCTTGTGTTAGAGGATTGAGCGTCTCCATCTATGGTTTAGGGGTCTTGAAGTGAGAAGCAATTATTAATATATCCACTCAATATAGATGAGTACTTATCTCAACACCTGTAAATTCTCGAATCTCTAGTTTTGAACCACCAAAACTGGGTACATTTTAGATCCAATTGTCCGATGACGATTATAAGGAAAACAGATGTATCAATTTTCAGCAACAACAAATTATAACATGCAATTTACGAAGTTTTGGCTATTACAATAATTGTTGGATTTGGGGAAATAAGGGAACGTTCGCTAGGCAAAAAAAGTACAAGCGAAAACAAAGCAAGTACAAGAGAAAACAAAGAAAAGAAAGCACCTCAGAATTTGGTAGCATGCATCCTCATTGCCTGTCACAAAGAGGACAACCGCATCCAGTATATACAATCAGCAAAGCTGATAAGCCCACTTGATATTCATCAGCATATAACATCTTTGTCTTTGAAAGGGAGGTCCAGAAAAACTATAAATTACGATTTGTAGGTGTATCATCCTTCAAGTCTTTAGTGAGCAAATCATAGTTGATTGATGCGAGCTGTGATAGATTCTGTGCAGCAAATACAAGTTAATACCAAGCTAGAAAATATACTTACAATTGATATGCATGAAAACAAAGTCATAATTAGTACCCGGACAGAATCATGTCATCCATAAAGAGAAATCGAACAAACTAATATAGAAAAACAAACAAAATACAGCAGGCTACTTTCCGAGATGTAAACCAATATTTTAAATGGCGGTAAATAGTTTTCTGATATGAGCAAGTGATTTTTTGTGAATATATGTGTGTTTGATTTCTTTCTGATTACTGAAATGGAAAGAACTAAATCCAGAAATGAGCTACATGGCCATTTAACTTCGTCGAAGACCAATTTACTTCATTTATTTCACAAAATTAAAATTTTCACGTAAAAAATTAATTTCTCTAAGAAATTACGGAGAATTAATTAAAACTTTTTACTATCTAATTATGACAATATACTACGATGATGACAGTTTGAATAATTAAAAAGCCAAAAACAATGTTTGAATCGAAATACAACAGAATTAGAGGTAGTAAACATAGTATGTATGAAGAGCTGGCTAACATGTGAAAATGGGTAATTTTTGGTACTGCTTGAAATGGGTCAAGCCAAGTTGGATTGGCCCAAACACTTATTTCGAGTTACTTTAGTAAGTAGCATGTCAAATATGGTAACTAACTTTTAGCTTAAACTGATTTAGGAGGTCTATGCATAAAAATAAACTTTGGGCACCCCTTAGACCTATTAAAGTGTAACATAAACAGAAGCTGGCAGGAGCACTCAGTTTAGTTTTTTACTAAAACACGATGTCTAAACTGATTTGTGAAACATATCCTACAGTCTGTCCCCTTCTTTCCTACTTAAGATTTATAAAATAAAAGCCAACAAATTATTATCATATACCTTAATATGACCATAGTGGCAATCATAAATTAACTGGTTTCAAATCACGATGTAACGAATACTTAGAGAAATGCAGATATTCCCAGGCAGAGTAACCTGCACAAAATGTTATGTCATAATAAAAATGACCAATATAAAGAAATTTTAAACTCAACTAAACTAAAACATACCACTTCTGCAATGTATATACGAGCGATGTCTTCATCCAAGCACCCAAGGTTTCTCAATAACGAATATAGATCACCACCATTCAAGTATTCCATAACAAGGTACAGATTTTCGCGACAAGTAAAAGAATAGAAAAAACGAACCTGGCATAAATGACGAACAAGTAAGAAGATCATAACTTTTTGTGGGAGAGGCAATTTCGACTCATTTACTTATTGGGCCGGTTTGGCTTATGTTCAATCTCCATTGCGTCAAACGGGTAAATTTTAGCTAAAATAAAAATGGACGAGAAGTGCTTTCGGAAAACTAAACCAACGTGTACTAAAAATTACCCATGTTAACCTTAACCCCTTTGCTCATTTACACAACACCCATTTTGCCACCTCCGTTTCAAACAAAAGGCTAAATATCATTACCACAGATGGATTGCGGACTGATATCACTATATCACGCTCTGCCAATATACTCTCAACGGCATTCTTCCGGATCATGTCAGCCTTCTTAAGGACCTGCAAGCAAATGCAGATAAAACAAAAAGTAAATGCAACGAAGTACGTAGTAATAAACTAGACAATATTTTAAAAAGAACAGTTTTCTGATGAATAACAAGAGGCATCATACAAAAGTGCAACACATGGAATATTCTAATAGACCGCAACAACTCATAGCGAAACGAACAATTATGACTCTGCAAAACTCAAGCAGCACCGTAAACCAAGTACAGAACAGGACTTAGTGTACTTGGGCTGATTCTCGGTTCCATTTATGGCAAAACGCTTCTCAATTTGGTCTGAGTTGGTACCCATTTAATTGTCCATAATGGTCTCTTAGTTTTACTTATATGAAACAACGTGGTAAAGGCAAGAAAATTTGCTTTAATCACAAATGCGAAGTTTTATCTCGTTCACGGTCCAGTTTGAGACCAAACTGTTTTAAGAAAACCTCAAACCGATACTATATGGTCCTGTTTAAAAACTCTTGAACTTTCAGTTCCAGTTATGTAGTATTTCAGTTTTTTGTCATACACTGTTGCAAACAATAAACTTGAGGAAATCATGATTCCCAATAACCGCAAGCGCTTCACTAAGCTGCGCCTGAATCTTTGGACCAGCAGACAGCATCAACGGCACGATGAGCTGTTTAATCTGCTCCTTTTCAGCGTCAGGTATCGGCGAGGCGGTAGAATACGTGTTTTAGCTATGATTTGGTTATTCGGTGTCAAAACAACTCTAAGAACCTAAATGATAACATACATGTAAGATTAGCTATATCCCTAACTTTACGCAACTAAATTATCTAATTCTGATATCGTAAGTACCTACAAATCTACAATAACTTTGAAAGTTCATGTCCTCCGTTTTAACACCCCTATAATTAGTAGTGTCACGGTCTTTATGCGCCCTAAGGTTGATTCGCAAGCTCAATAGCTCAATATTTTTGAAGCAAGCTCGAGCTCAATAAAGACTGAAACTTGATTCGCAAGCTCAATAGCTCAAAAAGACTATCAAAATTATATCCGTTAAGACAAGCTTCAATAGCTTAAAATATATTTATTTCACTAACCATGCTCAAATTTAGCTAAATCTAAAGGCATACATTTATATATAGCTAAAAAGTCCCTATAAACTCAAATTGTTCGTCAAAATAAGCTCGATTTCATACATGAGTCATATTAGCAGTATGATTGATACCCAAATCCGCCAAAGACGAATGTCACCAGCCTCTACATTCCCACCACAAGGCAACGACTTAAATTGATCAGCAACCTCACACGTCCTTCCATAGCTTCAGTTTTTCGCCTCAAATTTAATAGAAAAATTGAAGTGTTTTAGTTGATTTGGTGGTTTGGCTTTCTGAGATCCGCTGTCGAATAGCAATTAAAAAAACATTACTACAAAAAATCTGAGATTCGCTGTCGAATTGGCTTTCGGAAAACATCATCTTGGTTTTCATAACTTTCATTGAATAGTGTTTGGATGAAACCCTAATAGTTTTCATTGAATGAACATCATTATTATATGGATCGGGCTTTCTCGTCGTCCCGCCATGAATTGTGGGTTTTGTCAATCTTTTAATGGTGGTTTGGTGGATAGGTGTGGGCATGTGTGTGTGTGTGTGTGTTGGGGGGGGGGGGGGGGGGGGGGGGGGAGGGGGGGGGGGGGCGGGGGGGGGGGGGGGGGAAGAGGATGATGATAAATATGTGTTAATTTTGTGATAAAAAGTGAGTTATTTGCTCAAAATTTCTGGGTAAAAAGACTAAAATGCCGGTAAATATAATTTACTTGGCAAATTCTTCTTTAGTCGCCCCAGAAGTCAAGTTGCCCTGAAACAATTTTATGAATTAATGTGTTTGGGATATGATGGCATTCCATAATTTTTTTTGGGATATAAATGGAATTTTCCCTTTAATATATGTAGGGTTGTAAACGAACTAAGCGTTTAATGAATATTTCATGAACCGTTTGGTAAAAAATACGTTTACATTCGTTTATTTATTTAATGAAAGAATATGAACAATATTTTACGTTCGTTTAGTTAAATGAACGAACATGAATCCGTTCATTTATGTTCGTGAACGTCCGATTATTCATTCGTTTATAATCATATATTTGTTTATTTTTGTCTATAGTATTTTTTTATTATATAGTTTTAAAGTTGCTTTATTTAAACAAAACTACACTTATAAAACACAATATTATGTATGTTTTTGTAAATTTTATATTTAATTTTCTACTTTCATCTATGTTTGTTCGTTTAGTGTCTTAATGAACGAACATAAATGGACATGAACAACCTTATTTCTTAATAAACGAACATGAACAAAAAAATTTGTTCGTTTAAACGATCGTATCCGTTTATTTGTCCGGCTAAAACTAGATGAACGAACATGAACAAAGTTTCGTCCGTGTTTATCCGATTTGTTTACAACCCTAAATATATGTGATGCATTCTAATTATAAGTATACACAATCACGGACAAATCCACTGTCGTTTTGACAGTGGATCTCCAATGCTACAGTAATGGGCTCTCATTTTGGGTCAGCCCGATTTTTTTTTTAATTATTTAGTTTTTGTTTTTTTTAAAATTTGTATGTACAAATAGGAGGGAAAAAAATTACAAAAGTTCCGATTTATTCAGATAAAAAAATACCCGCTGAAACATTTTCGATACCTAACAACTTTAAAATAATCGATATGGTCACAAACGTACAACTCATTATATTAAAAAAAACCATATAGCAAAAAAAACACTTTAAACATGAGGCCCAACACATAAGCCATATAAAAAAATTATTACTAATATACACATTTGTCGACAAATCCACTGTCGTTTTGCACAACTCATTATATTAAAAAATAAACCCATATAGAAAAAAAAACACTTTAAACAAGAGGCCCAACACATAAGCCATAAAACTAGCCCAAAAAACTAGCATAAAATTCGCATAAAATGTGGCCCAAAGTAAAAAAAACTAGCCCAAAATTAGCCTAAAATCTAGCCCAAAGAAAAAAAAATACAAAACGGACCCTCAACTTTTAATTATTTACGATTTTCTTACACAAAAAATCCCGTAAAAAAATTAACAAAAAAAACCCGTCAAGTTTTTATTGTTCACAACTTTTTTGCATTCATCGGCCCAAAAAAAAGATATCGAACCGTCCCAAAAAAAGAAAATATTCGGGAAAAAATTAACCCGTCCCAACGCAAAAAAAAATTTCCCGAATCGTACAAAAAAATGAAATATCCGGGAAAAAAGTAGCAAAAAAAATAGCCCAAAAATAGCTTAAAATCTGGCCCAAAGTAAAAAAAATACAAAACGGACCCTCACCTTTTAACTATTTACGATTTTCTTACACAAAATTTCCCGTAAAAAAATGTACAAAACCGTCCTAAAAAAAGAAAATATTCGGGAAAAAATTAGCCCGTCCCAACGCAATTTTTTTCCCCCGAATCATACAAAAAAAAAAACCCAGAAACGTAAAAAAAAAATTCGAGAAAAAATTAGCCCCGCCGCAACGCGCGGGTTCTTTTTGCTTGTTATAAGAATATTTATAGAACATGATCTTTTATCTTTATATTTTTTACGGATAAATGTGTAACAAATCTGAAAGCATAAGGATCCTCTCATGTTCATTTGAACATGAGAGGTAATGTTGGGCTTTAAGCGATTGTACACTTGATTATAATAATCAAATGTACAATCACTTAAAGCCCAACATTAACTCTCATGTTCAAATGAACATGAGAGGATCTTTTTCCTTATATATACTATCTCGTGTTCTTTATTTGCATATCACTATAGGTATGGCACATATAAAGAATTTTGGTAATAAGATTAATCTAATATAATTATGATAATGGTAATAATTGTTGGAAAAATTTATTGGAAAATGTGTTTTCACTAACTTTGAACATAGATAATTATTAGTGAAAATAATTATTAAGTGTAAGGCCAGGTCGAGCTATTATATGTCCAAAATAAAGTTAGTGTGAATGAGATATCGAGTCTCAAAGAAGGGTAGTTGGAATGGAGGATAATTGTTATGAGTTTTGTTTGGTAACTGACGATTGAATTGTCCGTTATTATTTGTGTCAAAGGTTTATAACGGATAATTAATGAGTTATTAATTGACATTGATTACACTATTACACCATATGCATATGAAGGTGTATAAATAGATGGCAATCTCAACCATTCCAACACACACCGAAAAACACATAAGGGAAAAGCTCCATTAACAAGATTTTCCTTTAGTCTTTTCGATCAGAAGCACTCAGCTTTTCCGTCATCTTTCAGGCAAGTTGTCTAGTCCGGCTGTACAACAGCTTTGAACGTTGTACCCTGGGAAACAGACGGCGAATCTGTTTTAAGGGAAGCGTGTCTAACACGTGCCTCGTTCCATGACCTTTTACTGTTTTCTTATTTATCGTTCATAGTGTCTGTCTTCTGCTTCTACCCTATTCGGTATGTTTTCTTTTATGTTATTTATTTTCTGTTAATTATTTATTAATTGAAATCTGATTTATTTTAATTAAAAGTGTACATGTTTCCCTACAATCTTAAAACAGAATCGGTGTAAACCGAATAAAAACACTTTTGATAAATCAGATTAATATTATTAACAGATTTTATAAACTGTTTTCTGTCGAAACCAAGATTAAGTTTCTTTAGAAATCAGTTTTAATTAAACAGATTTTGAATTACAGATCTATAACGATTTTAAAATCAGTTGTTTAGATCAGTTTATTTTGAAACCATGATTGAGTTTCTATCGAATTGATCTATTTTGATCCAGTTGATTCATCGAAACAAAGCTTGAGTTTCTTTGAATTGGATTTAGTACAAGTTTATATAAACCAAGTCGAGTTTATTAGATATCAAGATTATTTTAACAGTTCTAAACTGTTTGTGTTTAAACATAGGTGTGAGCTTTGAGAATCTTGTGAATGTAATTGGTGCACCAATTACTAACATGGTTGCAAATCATGACAAATATCGATTCATTGAAACCAAGATTGAGTTTCTTTGAAGCAGATCCGTTACAAGGTTATAGAAATCAATATTGAATTTCTTGGATACCGGATTATTACAGTTTATTTAATTGTTTGTGTTTGATCTTTCAAGAAGACAAACATGATTGTGACTACTCCTGTAAACGTAACTGGTGCGCCAGTTACCAACACAGTTGCGAATCATGCTGAAAAACCAGAAAAATTCAATGGGCAGAATTTTAAGAGGTGGCAACAGAAGATGTTCTTCTATCTCGGAACTTTGAACCTTGCGTGGTTCTTAAATGAGACTGCACCTCAGGTGAAACCTCCTAAGGAAGGTCAAACCCCCTAATGCACAGGCTGTGCAAGATGTGGAAGCATGAAAACATTTAGACTTCTTGTGTTACAACTATGTTCTGAATGGTCTGGTGGGCTCTTTGTACAACGTGTATTGCAAAACCATGACTGCCAAAAGAATTATAGGAGTCATTGGAACGCAAGCACAAAACTGGTACAAAGAAGTTTTATAGAAACCTTGTTGAGTTTCTTTAGAAGAGTGGATCTATTGAAACCTTGTTGAGTTTCGTTGTAGAAATAGATCATGTGAAACAGATCTATTAAGATATTCTTAATGAAGATTGACAATATCATATTACATATCTGTTTTGTTAAACATTATGTAATAGGTGATATTGGTTAATTGTTT
>BQNB010023556.1:4977-58843 GCA_026074375.1 Tanacetum coccineum
TTTAAGCTTTTATGCATTTTTCTTTCATTAGGGGCATTTTGGTCATTTTACTCTTATTGAGATTTTTAGGTTTTACAAGTAAAAAACCAACAAAAAATTGCTCCTCAAAAAATCTGTCAAACACAGATTCTGGGCAGTAACTTCGGTGCCCTATAACTCTCTGTTGGAATGTAAAACGGAAAATCCCTTCGGTGAGATTGTAGATCTATGTGTCTAGAACCTCCACTCCAAAATTGACGAAGATCCAACGGTTAATGAACCCACAATGTCAATTCTACCACCGTTGTGCAGAATATGACGAACCAAACACAAACTTTTCGTTCTTCTCGTAATGGCCTCCTCCAAGTTGTATGATTCCTTCTTCTCGAACCTCGGCTCTTGATACCACTTGTTGAGAATATTACACCCACGATAAAGGATCACACAACGAATAACCAAACAATTAATAACAACGAAAAACAAACACGACACACAACGATTTGCCGGTTCGGCACCTCAAGCCTAATCCACTAGAAAAACTTAATATAGATTTGTGATTACAAGATTGAGACGCTTGACCCAACCGGTTCGGGTTTCAGTTTTCCCTGTCGGTTTCGAATGCTTTTTCCATCCTAGCGAGTACTCACGAGTTATGAGTTTTTTCTCGCCGTGTCATCCTTTGTAAGACCTCACGCACCCTCTAAAATGTCACACATCACCCTCTTATTTGTCTTTGTCGTCACTACGTCTTCCCCGTCTCTTGCATAACTAACACCGAAACCATCAGCCACAGTCGCACTGCTGCAAACTGTCCTCATCAAGTAACATAAAGTTTGACATATTTGAAATCAATTTCTAGCAACTAATATAATAATCTTGAATTATTGTATTTAACAATAAAAACTCTCTTCGTCATATTTTAAGTGTTCATTTTCTTATTTTGATTTATCTCACAAAAGTTGTAAACTTGAAACAAATAAGATTAATAATTTATTATTTTATTTATTTTACTTTTAAATGATTTTTATATCTAAAATCTTCATTAAATAGATTTATTAAATAGATGGCTAAAAATTTGTTAATTTGAGTATGCATTTATTACATGTATTTTAAGAGCCCGTTTGATTTGTAAAAAGGTTTAGAATCAAAATCGGATTTGATATAAGAACAAAAGATAATGAAGAGAAAATAATAATATTAAATTAAAAAATATGTTATAATGGTTGAATAAAAAAATATTGTAAAACAAAGTAGAAAAAAATATATTTTTTATTAATTAATTTAAGTGTATGTGAGAGAAGAGAGTAATGTGGGACTCATGAGAGGGTTTGAATCAGCTATTCGGTGTTGCAAAACAAGGTCTAAAAGGCCGATTAATCGTCGATCACGCGCTACAAGGCCATCAACCTTGCCGATTAATGTAACGGGGTCAAACATATAAGTCAATTGTGGTCAACGGCGATCAACGATGGTCAACCGTGGTAAAACTTGCCGAAAACCTTCTAATCTTGCTGGAAATATCTAAAACTCACCGTAAACACTTGTCTATTAAGTTGTTTGTAGCTTGAGGTTAATGTGGTACTTCAGCCACATTCCAATTGTACTTAATTGTTTTTTGGTTAATATATTTATCAGGGTAACTCTTTACCCCAAAAAAAACTCACCGTAAACTTGTTTTGATCACTTATAGTAACTGTTTAGATCTATTACAAGTTTTTTTAGAAAAAAGTCTTGCCAATAATATCAAAAACTCGCCGGAAATACATAAAACTTGCCGGAAATACTCAAATTTTGCCAGAAATGCTTGACCGATTACAAGCTACAAGGTGGTCAACCGCCCGGCTAATGATTCACGATTTTTGCAACCTTGACTATTCATACCCTTCTTGCCATGATTCAATCATTTTTACACCAAACATCTAATGAAAGTTGTCAAATCATTCCTTCAATCCAAAAGTCGTCTAACAAACGGCCCCTAAAATGTACAAAATTTGTTTGTGAACATTATTCTCGAGACTAAAGGAGCAGTATATTAAAAGTTTAAGAATCAACTATTCAAAGCAGATTATCTAGACTTAGTCAACAGTTAGGAGATCATAATAAGAAAAATAACACTATGCAATAAGTCTAGAAACAAACATACTTTCTTCTTGTGACATGAAAAGAGTCAAGTAATAGAATATTCTTATAACACAAATTGTCAAACACTTAAATCGGTTTATTACGTGGACGCGTTGCATCTCTTGGTAGCCGTTATTACAACTATAAGTCGTATAGAAACCATTTAACTATAAGTCGTCTAGAAACCAGCATTTTCTTCTAGTGACTTGATCAAAGGGGTGTAAAATCGTAAAAGTATGATTATAATACCCATTGAGAAGTAAATAAATAATAGTCCAAAATGATTTTTACTATCTTTAGTTTGAGTCGTATGGTATCTTTTTCAAAAGGTTTAAGTCGGCAAGGAAATTTTAATGGTACCATATTTGGTTATTTGAGTTATATGGTATCTTTTTCAAAAGGTTTAAGTCGGCGAGGAAACTTTGATCTCGTATATATTTTTTGGGTGCCGACTGATCTTTCTTGAAAGATCAAGCCTCAGGTAATGAGCGCTTATTTCAGTGACCTTTTTAGCCAGGAGTGGGGATTAAACTCAGGACCGAGAAAGCCCTCTTTAACTGATTAACTGAACGTTTACGGTGAGAAAGTGATCCCATTGGAGCAATGTAATATCAACGTACTCCTGTCAAATCATGACTGTCGCATGTCACATCATCGCTAGTTTTTAACGGAGTAAATCGGATGTTAAGTTAATTAATTAGCAAGCTACTTATTTTCATCATGTTAAATGTAATGACTTCTTTACCAAGGAAAAGGTTCATATAGTCCAATTTTGTTGTATAAATAATATGTTCCCTCAAATAAAACCAACGATTAGATTATTAAGTGATGACCAAGTCTTTAACTCCCCTTTCTTACGAGAAGGTGACACTTACCAAAGACAACGTCAAGTTATCCAGTTTTAACGCGTAACCCCATCCTTATAAAAACATTTACACACACAATTAATTCATCTCAAACCAAAAAACACACATTTTACAAGCAACACCTATACACAAACACATTTATTTCAAACAAACAAAAAAAAACACATTTTACGCGTGCAGTCCTCTTTTTTTCACAAACCAATACACGTATTTTACAACAACAAAAAAGCCAGAGATGGGTGAGATAGGAAAGCAACCGATCGGCGCCGGAGGAGAGGCTTGGAAGGCCAACGGGTCTTCTTATCACAAGCTTCCGGCGAGCAGATGGGAGATAAAGAAAAGAATTCTCAAGGAATTGATATTTGGAGACGGTAAAAAAGTGACCGAAGGTCGGCCTGCCAAGTTTCCGCCAAATAGATGGCAGATCAAGAAGCGACTACTTAAGGAACTGTTTTCGACCACCACAAGTATTTAGTTTGAAAGAAAGGATCAGGGATTTCAAATTTTGGTTCCAGATAAATTCGGGGTGAATAGCTTTTGTACAATTTACTTTGTTTTCTTTTTCATTCTTCCTGTAAAAATGTTCAAAATAAAACACTAGTTTCTACTAAAGAGTGGATATGGACATAATGTGGAAAGCTAACAACATTGTATTTGATGCTTTCTTGTCCGAAATCTGCAAATATTTATATAAAAATAGTTTTATGTTCGCAAAAATGAGGTTCAACTGTGACATGTGTGCTCAAGTGTAATGAATAGAAGTGATGCATTATGTATATATGCGTGAACCGAGCCGGAAAAGTATGCAATTAAAAACATAAAAAAAAAACCAAATTGAAGCATCAACCGTTAAATTTCATTCACGAAAAACAGAGAATCTGCAGATACAGATCAACATAAAAATAAATAGCAATAATACATGTAATGTTGATCAAGCTAACAATCAACTACAATATATTGTAAAGAATGATTACATAAAACAATCAAACTACTACTACAGTACAACTTAAACAAATTGAATCGGAAATTTTCCCACATCAGGTTCCCATGACGGTGTTGTATTTAATCTTCACTAAATGTTCATACTTCATGTGCCAAAAGGGACACGAAGAGCATACCTCACTACAGTGACAAGAGAATACTTGTCGAATATTATGAAGAGAAACGACTAAGATCCATTGAAGGGAAACTACCTTGGGCATACTTGATTGATTTGAGAAGACTTTTTGCTCTTTCTTTCTCCTGCGATTACAATTAAAAGATACATCAGACGTTAATAAAGCCTTCACCTTCTGAGGGGTTTCTCTTAGAGAGTAGAAGTGTCAAATTGAGCGGGTTGCACAGGTTAACTAATGAGTCAAGTCAGTTGGGTTGGCCTAAAACACCTTATGTTATTTAAAACGTGAACTTTCTCTTTATAACTATTTCGTAAATTTAATTTGTTGAATAAAATAAAAGGTTTTTGCTTTATAAACTACACTTTCAGCGACTTGCATCCCGTTTGACCCATTTACAAAACATAACATGAACAGACCTATATTGCATTTCCAAAATAAACTGGAACTAAAAAAAAAAGTTACAAAAATCAAAACAAATGAGTTTTTAAAACTTACAGGGCCATTATAATCCAGAAGACGGGTGCAATACACTTCAGCTTCTTCAAATCTTTTCTGCGCTTTACAGTAATTCGCAAGAAACAAAAGAGCTTCGACCATATTTGGCCCTTCTCGTTCTTCATCTTCCATTATTTCCAAATCTTTCTTATAATAGTAAGCAGCCTCTTCAGATTGCCCTAATTCACTATGCAATTTAGCTAGCCTTTGAAGAGCAATAGCTTCCCTATCATTACAATTAGCCGCCCTCCTGTAACACTTAATCGCCTCCTCAAGCATACGCAGTTGATCAGTTTCATAACATTGAGCCATAGCTATCCACAACCGAGAATCGTTAGGTTGCAAAAACACTGCTTTTTTAAAATAATGAAGGGCATAATAGGGCATTCCCATCATTTCATAAGCTTGACCTAACCCATACCAAGCCCGATAGTCACATGGGCTTATATCCACAGCCCGTCTGTAAGCATCAACAGCTGCCGGAGTGTTTTTCATCTCCACATACTCATGTCCCATCAAAGTCCACGCCGATAAATACTTCTTATTTAATTTTAGTGCCCTCCTAAAATACATAACTGACTTCTCGTGAAGACCCTTTAAACTATAGTAGTTACCAATAATACAACAAGATTCGGGACGGTATTTATCCGTCATGAAGACTTGGTGAGCAAGATAACTTAGAGCCGAGAAGCATTCTTTTGAATACAAGACGTTAGAATACATGTCCATGTCATCAATACGATAGGGGTCGATTCTGAGAAGCTCTTCAAAAATAGCCTCGACTTGCTCAAACTCACGTAGGTTGTACTGGGCTTTAGCAACTTGGGCTTTGATGTAATTACTACAACCAAAAGTTGTTAGTAAGTACTCATATTTAACTATAGATTCATTATGCATTCGTAATTCGTGATAAGCGCTGGCAATAAAAAAGTCTTTCATCCAATGGTTATTCAGTTTAACACTGTTTAGTGTCTCGATTGTGGTACACAAGGACTGCAGCTCTAGCCAAGCAGACCAGTTCCATGGATAGCTGTTAACAGACTCAACAAGTACCGTTCTAGCCAGATTCTCGTTACCTTTTTCTTTGAGTACAAGACCATACAAGTAAAGCCCAAAAGGGTCGATTGTGCCATTCTTACGAACAGCAGATAACTCTTGTTCTACGGACACCAGTTCACTATTTACAGCATCACTTTTACCCAAAGGTCCCTCAAGTTCGATTGTTTCTTCTTCTTTTCGTTTTTCCCCAGCCTGTAAGAACCAACATTCAACTATAAGCAAAAACAGAAGGGTTCATTTACCTTAGATAGATTATAATTTAATTCGGTCTAAGAAACAAATAAAAATAGTATTCATTTAACACATACACAAATATATCCAGCTATTTGTCAATTGTCATAGTGAAGTGCCATTCACAAATAAAACTTATCATAGTGATGTAAGAGCAGGGAATACTCAAAAAGAATGGATACATACCAAAAAGGAGTGTGATATCAGTAATTCCCATGTACATATAACACGTTTTTAAGTCATAACAACTGTGACATGTTGTAATTTGCCAAGTATATGTCATCAAGATCAGTGATAAAAATTTAGGGGAAAACAGGAGCTTGCATTGAATTATAGTGACAGTGAAAAGATTAGAAAAAGATAAGGATGTCATTTCAAAAGGGTTGGTCGACTAAATGAAGCAATAAACACCTGCAGGACAAATCTCATACTAAGAACAACTGAACAAGCATATTATCTTTTGAGTTTAGCTCGTTTTAGCATTGTTTTAACATTTATTGATCAAGTGCTAAATTTGTACCTATGCAACCAACCCCTATTTTTCTTTCTGGGTGACCTTATATGGCAAGAAGTGCACCGGGACTAAAGTGAGGTTTAAGTATTTGACTCATCAAGATGGCACTACTGATCAGCCTCCATTTGCTAGTACTTGGTAAACCATGTAAAAATATATTAACTAACGAGCAGTATAAGAATAAGGAAGACAGCGCAAAACTAAGAAACAAAATACTCATTACCATGACGCAGTTGTAGATCAATCTGTCAACTAAACTTAGCCTTAATTTACCATATGCATCTCAGTGACCGCATGAAGGCGCAGATCTGAGAATATCCTATCTCGCTTCTTACGTGACCGTACAAAATATATCATTTACTAATTTCTATAATAAGAGTTGTTGATATTATAGTTCTTTAAAGTGAGCAGCACACCACACCTAATAGAACCAAAAGTACATCATTCCTAGAGTTAAGGGGTCTTCGAGGTTGCTTATTAAATCTACTTATCTGCTTATGTCTTGCTCTATTCAAAACAACTTCTGTCACTCACAATACTCGTGTTCCTAAAAAAATATACCAAACAAGAGATACAAAAACTATTTTACGAAGAAAAAACATGTAATTTATATTATCAAGACTTAATCGAACACCTACATGACATATTTTGCATGATAAGAAGAGGCACAATAACCCCTGATTACAACCTCGACACTATGAACATGTAATTACCTTGTTTTAACATCATTTTAAAACAAATTTGATCACTTGATAAAATTATTCCTACAAAACAAAAGCTAACTTTTGATGGCACTGCTATTCAGCCTCTAAAATCTAGCAATGGTGAACAGTACAAAAAAGCAGAGAGAAAGAACGATACGGAAAAAATATACAAAGCGCAAACACGTAACATTAAGAGGCATTAACAACACGCGGTTGTCTATCTACATAGCATTTATTATCATGAATTCATGATCAATCAATACATTGGTCACCATATGCATCTCAGTGAGCACATGACCAGACAAGGACATAAATTCATGAGAAGCCTATTCGAGGAGCTTAAATACTTATTAACTTATTGTGCTTTTAAAAAAAGAAGCTATTTTTCAGATAAGCCTACTAGATACTTCTAAAGAAATAGTCGATACAATCGACAAATGTAATACTATCATCTCTAAAGTATACACTATGCAGCAATATCTTCCTAAAAATATCAAACAATAACCGATACAGCTATTTTACAAAAGAAAATAAAAATGAAAAACATGTCATTTATGTTATTGGCATTTAATCGAACATTTTCCACACAAAACCGACACAATTAAACAAGACCAGAGAACTGACCAAATAAAGCGCGTAACATCTCAAAAACAAATCCTTCTTCCCAACTTGATCCTTCAAAACATGAGCAGCTCTTCTATACTCCCTACAATTAAAATAGCTTTTCGCCAACAAATAAAAGTCCGAATCCACATTACACTCGCTCTCCTCGTCCAACACGGGAGTCGACACATACGACGTCCCCGCAATCGGCGTCCCTATCACTCCAACCACCTCATTTTCATTACTCCGAAATCGACGTAGAATACTCGAACAATCACGCTGTAATCGAGTATTTGAAGGTGGGTATTTTGTTGGGTCTTGTTCTATACCAACTAATTGCTCAGCAGCCCTAATTATCACAACAAAACATACAAAAAGATTAAATTTTTATTTAAAAAATTAGGGTTTTTAGGGTTTAATAAAATTATGGGATTTTACCATTTTGCAGCAGAGAAGAGACAACGATCGGTGAGTTGACGGATTGCTGAACGGAGTTCGTTCCGGCAAGATTCTTTGCTTACACCCATTGGATGTGTGTGTGTTTCAGTGTGTGTTTTGGTGTTTTTGTGTTTTTTGAATTTTTGGTTTTTTGTTTTTTCAAATGGTTGTGTTTTATTGTTAAACAGAGTGAGGGAGTGTTTGGTCCTTTTAAGTGTATGGTTGTTTGTGTTTTGGACTCCAATGCAGACACTAAAGATTTTCACTGTTATAGTGCTAAAAATATATATTTAAAAAATATGTTTGCATTAAAAAAAATTACTTTTTAAAAAAAATCTCCACACACATATGTGTCGTTTGATTAATTGAAAGTGAAAAGCAAGAGAGAGAAAATTTTATGCAACCTCATTGGTACATCTCACATGTCACGTGCATGTATGGATTATTGTTTGTAAAAATTATGTGAGTCGCATTGCTCTTGCTCTAATGTGTTGCATTAAATGTTACACTAAATGTACTTTAAATCAATGAAAATACATAAGAATGCAATACGTAAAGAATATAAGTTAAATTGAGATATGCAATATTAAGTTTATTTTGATTGTGTTGATGAGAAACATATAGATATGTTCTTTATATAAATTAGTTTTTATTTTTACATCAAATATAAAAAGATTAAAACAAATAATGACTTTTTTATTAAATGAATAGTGTTTAGTGCAATGAATAATAATGCATCAAATTTAGTGTTTGCTTGTTTACTATTCATTACACTAAAATATTGTCATGCATACATTCGAGGGCAATCTTCATATATTTAGCATTATTTTAATGCAAAATGAACACTTAAGGTCCGTTTGGTTTATAGATAAGTTTATGATTTGGAATTGGTTTGAAAGAATTGGATTAGGTATGAAAAAAAAGTAAAAGAGGAAAATATATTATTATGTGTAAATAAATTAAAAAGAAGAAGTACCAATTTGTGTGGCTAAGAAATTAAAAGTACAATTGTGTCATATTCTATCACCCGAAACCTCGCAATTATTAGTTGAATGGGTTTGGTCTTGACTCCATTACTCAATACCAAAAGATTAAACCAAACTAATCTTTTTAATTTTGATACTAATCCAGCAGTGTGATAACCTCATACCAAACACTTCCTTAGTGTCACATTGGAGATGCCCTAAGTAATCTAGTTGTAAAGTTTGGCACAAAACAAAGATTGGGTTTTGAGAATAAGACAAAGATTGGGTTGTGAGAATAAGACAAAGATTCGGTTTAATTTAGTTTTTTTTTTAAGTTTTTTCTAACTTGTGTTTTTAGGGCGCATGTTAAGGAAGGTTCTACTGCGTGGTATTTTCTAAATGGTTTGTCAGTGGTTGTGAGACTTAATACGGAGACCACTCAATGACTGATGATAATTAAGAAGGTGACACACATGCTGTGAGCTCCTCTTTTACTTGTGTCCCTGAGGCAAGTTAAAAAAAATCTTTCAAAAAAGGCACTTTTGACATTTTAATTGGTAGGCGAAAAAAGAAATGAAAAAGTATACGTTTATTTTCTCCTCTTATGTCAACGGGCGAAAAGAAGAAAAAAAATGTGTTTAATATTTTCTCTTAAATCTATAAGTGGGCAGATTTTTTTGAAAATAATGTTTGTTTTGATTATTTGTAAATGATAAAAAAATTGAGGGAAAAGAGAGAAGATATTGTAAAGTTTGAAGTAAAATTAAAAGATAATGTTTACGAGAGCGAAAAAGTTATTATGAAACTGACTAACATTGATGTTGCAAAAAGAACATTTGATCGACTCCTTACTTAAACGTTGGACCCCAAGCCATGACACACATTGAAAAGCATCATAAAACAAAAAAAACGACCCCCACCTCTTGTGTATAGCATGTTGCTTCGACGCCTGATTTTTTTTCATGAATATAGATAATAGATTAATTAAGGGTTCACGAATTACAACATTTGTTGATACTTGATGCTACTATCCCCGTTCAAGTACAAAGCATCAGATACTTTTCTTGTATTTATAATAAGGGTTTTTCTAACTTGTACTTTAATGGCATAAGATAAAAAGTCAGTGACTTACAGAAAAGTAGATATCAGCCTGTGCAGGTTGCCCAACTGCATAGGGACCAAACTTTTAAGGGGCCTCAAATCTTTAGTAAAGCCCATTAGATAGTTAGAGGAGAGTTCATTTTTAGCTCTAGAAGACCCAGTTGGTCACGCTTCATATCTGTTCCAACAATTATTAAGGCAGCCAAGCATCAAATATTCGCATTGGCAGCGATGTGGGATCATTGTTCCTCATTTTCTTTCTTTGTCCCATGATTCACGTTTGTTGATAAAATATAATGCCTAAAAACATTACAAATATTTTTCACATCTTTACGTTTTGATAATCACAAAATATAAAAACGTTCAATGTAAAATTAAACGTAAATAAGTAATTAGTAGTAAATTCTCATTTTAAAAATTATATCACTTCAAGGTGTGAATAAATAAATGCTTAATGCATTTTATGATCAAAAGAAATTTTTTATTCAACCTCACACTTTTATAAAATGTTGTAAACATTTTTATAAACATTACAAAACATTTTCTATAATTAAAGAAATGTTTTATTCAAAATTAAAAAATTTGAAATTCAAATTTTCGGACCTAAAAAGGCTAGAAAGTTCCAAAAAATTCTCCCTACACAAAAGGATAAAATGGGGAGCGCCCAGTCTAGGGCGGCCCCCTTAAATACACGGGCGGCCCCCTTAATTTTAAGGGGACCGCCCACCTATTTAAGGGGACCGCTCATAGACTGACGCTCCTCCAGTTTGTCCTATAAATACTGGACTATTCCCTACTATTTTCTCACCTTTTGCACTCATTCTTTTTGTTCTAAAACAGCCCACACATCTCACTTAAATCATTTGATCATTTAATCATAAAGCTTTGTTTCCAAGTGATCCAAGTTCAATTCCTCAAGTGCAAGAGAAGAATACTTAAATTATTGTAGGCTGGACAAGGAAAAGATTGCAAATGATATTTGTGAAAGTAGTAAAGCATGAAGATGGTTGGAGAGTAGTCAAGCCTAAGACTACAAAACTGATACCACCCAACAGATTTGCTACTGACTTCTAACTAATGGTGATCCTTAATGGACAAGAAGGGACGCAGAGTAGATATTGAGAGGTGTGTCTTCAGCACTTCGCGTGTAGACAGTGCCTTTTAGATGCTACAAATACACCAACTACCAAAGTTGATTGTGTGGGTAAGGGCAAAGGGATAGCTTTGGATGATGGCCAAGTATATGTTTCAGAATATTTGATGTGACGGGATGAAGCAGAAAGATGAAATACAGGGAAGGGATGGTTCAGTGATAGTGATAGTGATGGTTATAGTAGTTGTAAGTTGAGTATAAATGGTGGTCATTTGTATGGGGGTACAGGGACCATAGGGTTGAGGTTTCGGGTGGTTGATGTCGGAACAAATCTATTGTGCTTGTAGAAAAATGGGAAATCACTGATTTCCATGTAATCATGCAGTTAGTAGAAAGTAACTGGAATTATGGTTTGCCAACTGGATGGAGTGTATTTTGGGGCTCTGCAGAGAAAGCTGGGTGCATCCTTGTTATAGGCTTGAAACCTGGAAACAAGTATACAGTCACCACATCAATCCTATTAGAGGCAAGATAATGTGGCCAAAATGTCCCATTCCAACTACTATCCTTCCACCAAATCAACATCCACAGGTTGGTAGGCCAACTAAGGCAAGAAAGAAGTCTGCTGGTGAGGATATCAAAATGGTTAACAATGGCAAGCTTTCTAGGAAATCCAAGACTGTCACTTGTTTGTTGTGTAAATCAAAGGGACACAACAAGAGAAGCTGCAAAGGTGGTAGCTCTAATGCTGGAAACAAAAGTGGACAATCAACTGCAGGGAACAAGAGGCCAAGGTCTGAGACAGGTAATGGAAATGCCCAGCCAGCTAAGAAGGCCAACACAAATGCTGCAGTTGGTGTGCAAACAAGATCTAAGGCTGCTTCTCAAGGAAGTCAACTAACAACATCTGGAAGAAAGTCTGTGACCAAGGGAAAAAAGAAAGCTTAGTTTGCTATCTGTTTGTTTGTCATTTCAGATATTGTCTTTTCAGTTTCAATTTCATCTTTATGTTGTGTCTGTAAGTGTTGCAGTATGCAACCAAAAAACTATTGTCTGTCATTTGTCATGTTAAGGGTCTAAACTTTTGTCTATTGTTATGGATATTGTCAACTGACAAGTTATGTATCTTTTGATGATATTCTTATGAATATTGTGAAGTGAATTTTCAGTTGACTTACTATTAGTATCTCTGTTATTAGTATGCACCTATTTTTGTTTAGAAATCCATGTGGAATGAGTATTCAGTTGCACATACCAGTTACACATTTTTAGTAAAAGTAGACAGTTGAAAAAATAGTCAACTTACAAAAACAACCCATTTTTAACAAAAACAACCCATTTTGGTATGACTATTGACTTCTAACCATTCCACCAATACTTTGAACCAGTAAAGAAAACAAAAAGACGATCAATTAAATTCATAAGACAACCAATTCATTCATTCATTCATTAGAATTTTACAACTTCCAAAAACACAAAACATTGGTTGCTATTACATAACCATACATAAAACAACTACAGCCAAACACCTAAATACTTAGCCAATTCTAGAAGACAATCTTCAACAAGGCATACAACAAAATAACAATCCAAGTCATCACCAGATACTTCTTGAACCTATCACGATCATTTTGAACTTGACTCAAATTTCCTTGAAGGTTGTTGATGTTCCTTATATTATTTTTTATTTTATTTATTTATATTTTTTTTTTAATTTTTTTTTTGTTCTAAATTATTTTTTTATTTAATTTAACCATATCACATATTTGTAAATCAATTATATATCTTGTATTTGTGTGTAGTAGCTTGATCTTGGCGATCTTTGTAAGTATAGTTAGATTGTGGTAATCTTACCAAGTAGTGTTAGATAGTAGTGATATAAGTAGTGTGGTGAAGTAAAGTTGTGAAGAAGTCTTGAAGTTGTGAAGTTGTGAAGTCGTGAAGTTGTGAAGTCGTGAACAAGTCGTAAAGTTGTGTTGTGATAGATTGGTTCTAGCTATGATTAGAACTCGACATTTAGCTTTGTGTCGTAAATCGGTGTAAGCAACGTTGTGTACGGTTTTCTCCGCCATAAGGGAGTTTGTTGACATAGTGAAGAAAACTCTCGAGTTTGGTGCTCGGGGAGTAGAGTAGGGCGAAGAGGTGCTTCGTTACCGAACCACTATAAATCCTGGCGTTGTGGTTTGATTGGTCTTACTCTTATCTCTTGTCTTGCATTACTTTCTCATATCATTCTATTGATTGTTTAGATAAGTATATTGTTCATATTGTGCAAGTGTTGAATTCACATAAAGTCGAATCTAAAATTTTATTAACACCTTAAAACCTTAAATTAAAAAGCGGCAAACTATTCAACCCCCCTTTTAGTTTTCCACAACGTTGAATAAAAAGCTAAAATACTAATGTTATATTTCACGCGTATGTACAAATTAAGTTGGTTTTCGTGATTTGATCGAATAACTTGTCATAATTTTCGTTCGCTAGGGCCCCTTTCATAATCATTGTACAGGGCCCCCGATATCCACGGGACGACCCTGAGAAAAATACAAAGGGATTCACAAATTTGGTGGGTACTTTTCTGTACTTTTCTGTGAGTCTTTCTGTACTTTTTTGACTTCTTATATTGTGTAAGGAAACTGTTACACTTTTATTAATAAAATCGAATTACAATACATTAAATTAAATTAACAGATAATAAAATACAGAAAAATAAATAGCAGACAGAATGGGAGTAGAAGCAGAAGACATACACTATATAACGATAATTAAAATAAAGTAGTAAAAGGTCGAGGTACGCGGCTCGTGTTTAATATGATTCCCTTAAAACAGATTCGCGGTCTGTTTCCCAGGGTACAACGTACAAAGCTGTTGTACAGCAGGACCTGACAAACTTGCCTGAAAAATCACGAAAGTGTCTTGCGTATTTTTGATCTAATCGAAAAAGAATGTTGGAATCGGTAGGTATGAGTTGCGATTTTTGGATGTCTAAAACTGAATGAGAACGGTTTAATTTATAGTGAATATCTGTCTTGGTCACCAAGACAGAATATCTCCTAAAAAATAAACCGATTTTGATATATCTCATTTATTTAACTGATTAAGTAAACTTGTTATCAAAGTTAAAATCGGTTCAAAATATTCTATATAATTAAACCGATTCTGTTAAACTTTGTCTCCAAGTTTAAATCAATTCTAAAAATAAGTGGATACAAAATCTGGAAACTTATTAAAGGAAACGAAATCTGCAGCAAATAGATACGCGCATAGGCGAACTTTCAGAGCTGCATTCGTGTCCGCAGGTCGCGCGGGCTCGCATGAGTTCAGAAGCTTCGAACCTATCTTGGCTTAGAAATCATATTTTCTGCACCCCCCCCTGCGCACGCGCACATAGGTGTGGGAGCATAACCCAACCAAAGGAATTTGAAAGCCTATACCAAGTTTTTCTTATAAACATGCTTTCACTTCACTCTTTGGGCGATGTGGGATATATTCTATTTTCCGGATTTTGTGCCTCACTTTGAGACACGATATCTCATTCATATTTACTCTAATTTAGACATACTTTAGCTCGTTGCGAAGCTCTTTTCAAGGAGAACGCAAAGCTACTATCTATTATATATATATATATATATATATATATATATATATATATATATATATATATATATATATATATATATATATATATATATATATATATATAGCAAATACATATATTAAATAGTGTCCAAAAACTCATTTTCCAATAATCCCCCACATGAATGGAGATCGGTCAAAAACACACAAAATGTTCGGCGAAATTTCTGCGGTTAAATCTTGCATAGGATAGGTAGGTGTGACCCTTTGAACCTTCCCTTATGAGATGCACTTAGTCTCTTAGATCTGAGTAGACGCGATGTCCTTGAACTCAACATCTATTTACGTAGACGACAATACACACTCACATAAGGCTCTCTTTGACCTTGTTAAGTCCTCATAGTCGTGTTCGTTATGGTCATGAACACTAGCCTGGTTCTGCAAGAGCTCTTAGGAATTGCGCCCCCCATAATTCCCTTCGAAGCGACCCCACTTCTCTCTCACATAGGTGATTTCATCCTGAATCATTAAAAACATATGTTTTGTGATTTCATCTTGAATCATTATGCTTTGTGATTTCATCCTGAATCATTAAAGCCATATGTTTAACCTCTCAACAAGTCACATTGTTATAGGAATGGACTAGGAAGTTACTATGTTAAGTAACTCCCCCACATTGACGTGACTTCCCCCACATTTCTATGATTAGGTTGTCCTATTGAACCCAGATCTTGGGATCTCCAGTCAACTGGGTTAGGTTTTCCTTCATAGAAACTCATTCCTTCAAGGGCTTTAGTCCCATTCCTTTAGACGACTTACTAACTAACTCTCTGCTTAAGCCTTTCGTAAGCGGATCCGCGATGTTATCCTTTGACTTCACATAGTCAATTGAGATAACTCCTGTTGAGAGTAGTTGTCGTATCGAATTATGTCGACGACGGATATGTCTGGACTTTCCATTATACATTGTGCTATGAGCTCTGCCAATTGCCGATTGACTATCACAATGTATACTAATAGATGTTACTGGGTTAGGCCACCTTGGTATGTCCTCTACGAATTGATGTAGCCATTCCGCCTCTTCTCCGCATTTATCTAACGTGATAAATTCTGATTCCATCGTGGACTTAGCTATAACAGTTTGCTTGGAAGACTTCCAAGATATAGCGGCCCCTCCTAATGCAAACACATATCCACTAGTCGATCGAGAATCCTTTATGTTAGATATCCAATTTGCATCACTGTATCCTTAGATAACAGCAGGATATCTATCATAATGCAGCCCATAATCGCGACTGTATCTCAAATAGTGAAGTACCCTAGTCATAGCTTTCCAATGTGCATCACTTGGATTACTAGTACACCTACTTAGCCTGCTAACAACATATGCTAAGTCAGGTCGGGTACCTGTCATCAAATACATTAACATGCCAATAATTCTTAAATACTCTAATTGGGCAACACTTACGCCTTTATTTTAAGATAGATGCAGACTGGTGTCAATTGGAGTTCTAGCTAGGCCGAAATCCCCCGCAATACGAGTATTAAGAGTTTTGTACACGTAATGTGCTTGACTTAATACAAGTCCATTCTTAGTTCGTATGATCTTTATTCTAAGGATCACATCAGCCAAACCTATATCTTTCATGTCAAACTTTGATTTCAACTTGTATTTAGTAGATTTGAACATCTTGTCATTACTGCCAATGATAAGCATATCATCAACATATAAGCACAGGATTGCATATCCACTACTTGTGTCCTTTACATAAACACGCTTGTCGCATTCATTAATTTTGAATCCACTATCTAACATGGTGTGGTCAAACTTTTGATGCCATTGTTTGGGAGCTTGCTTTAAGCCATATAATGACTTAACAAGCCTGTAAACCTTGCCCTCTTGTCTAGGAGCTATGAAACCCTCAGGTTGGTTCATATATATTTCTTCTTCTAAATCTTCGTTTAGAAATGCTGTTTTCACATCCATTTGGTGAACTTCCAAATTTCTTAATGCGAAAATAGCAAGTATCATTCTAATCGAGGTTATTCGTGCAACAGGCGAATAAGTATCAAAGTAATCTAGAAATTCGTGTTGTCTAAATCCTTTGATTACCAATCTTACTTTATACTTGTCAATGGTGCCATCGGCTTTCATTTTCTTCTTGAAGATCTATTTATAGCCTAGTGGTTTACAACCAGGAGGTAAATCCACGAGCTCCTAAGTATGATTTTGTAAAATAGAATCTATTTCACTTTTAATGGCTTCTTTCCATTGATGCCCTTCTGAGGAAGTTACCGCTTCTCGGTAAGACGTGGGTTCATTTTTTACCATAAAAGGAACAAAATTAGGTCTAAACGATTTCTCGGTTCTTGCCCTTTTGCTTCTTCGCGGTTCAACCTCTTTTTCCTCGAGTTGATCTTGTCTCTCATCATGGAGTTTATTATCATCTCGTTGTCTCTTATCTTGGACAACTTCATCATCTAATGTAGATGAGCTTCTAGTTTCCTTCGTTAAAAACGGAAATATATTATCAAAGAAGGAAGCACTCCTTGATTCCATTATTGCATTCTTTTGTATATCTGGATTTTTCGAGTCATGTACAATGAAACGATAATCACTAATATTCTTAGCATATCAAATGAATATACAATCCACAGATTTAGGTCTAATCTTTTAGGCCTTGGGTGTTGGCACAGCTACCTTGGCTAGACACCCCCACACTCGTAACTACTGTATAATAGTTTTCTTCCCATCCACAGTTCATAAGGGGTCTCTTCTTTTTCCTTATAAGGTATCTTATGTAAAAGATAAGTAGCCGTTCCAATGGCTTCCCCCTACATGTCTTGGCTTAAACCAGAACTTATTAACATGGCATTAACCATTTCTTTCAAGGTACGGTTCTTCCTTTCGGCAATACCGTTTTGCTGAGGTGAGTAGGGAGCAGTAAATTCGTCTGATTTCATGTTTTGCACATAGCTCGACGAATGGAGACACGTATTCACCTCCTCTATCACTTTCTACAACCTTGATTTTCCTACCTAGTTGATTCTTAACTTCGGTTTTGTATAAAACAAACTTGTCAATAACTTCATCTTTACTTTTCAACAAGTGAACGCAGTAATACTTTGTACAATCATCAATAAATGTAATAAAGTACTTATTGCCACCTTTTATGGGTTGTGATTTCAAATCACATATCTCTGTGTGTATCATATCAAGTGGTTTGGTTTTCCGTTTAACCGATTTGAAAGATGATCTTGTAAGTTTGGCTTCGACACAAGTTTCACACTTATATTTTGAATCAATATGAAAGTTTGGTATGCTATTAAATTTAATCAAACGACGCATCGAATTAAAATTTAAATGTCCAAGACGACCATGTCACACATTAGAAGACTCAATCAAGTAAGCAAAAGAATTCATTTTATTGATATCATTATTAACAACCATTACATTGAGCTTAAACATACCATTCACGGCATATCCCTTACGAACATACATTTGATTTTTAGACAAAAAAAACTTATCAGACTCAAAAACAAGACAAAAACCAAACTTGTTCAACAGTCAATCGGACACAAGATTCTTGCGAATCTCTGGTACATACAAGACATTAGTCAACTTGAGCTCTTTATCGAATGTCATTTTCAGAATAACATCTCCTTCGCCTTTGATATAAGCAGTTGCAGAGTTGCCCATGTACAGCTTCTCTCCATTATCAACCGCTCTGAAAGAGTGAAACATACTCTTGTCAACACGCATATGACGGGTTGCCCCAGTATCAACCCACCAACCACTGTTGTTAGAACCTACCATGTTAACTTCAGAGATCATGGCAATGACGTCAGACACCATAGCAATCATGTCCACATTATCATTCACCATATTAGCCTGACGTGGATTCACCCGCTTTAGCATCTTACAATTAGCAGCACGGTGACCTGGCTGGTCACAGTTATAGCAAGTCCCCTGGAACTTCTGTTTCACAATTCCAGCTTTAGGAGCAAGGTACTCAGCCTTTCCTTTGCTCTTCTTGTCATTCTTCTTTTTGTCTTTTTCTTTTGCCTTAGAATCGGACTTTGAAGATGACCCAGCATGCTCAACCATATTATCCTTGGTAGAATCAGGTGTATAAGTGTTTTTCTGAGACAGCTTATTGTCCTCTTCAATACGAAGATAAACAACCAAGTCTTCAACACTTATCTCTTTTCGCTTATGCTTCAAGTAGTTTTTAAATTCTACTCAGCTTGGAGGTAACTTTTCAATAATGTCGTGTAGCAAAACCTGCATGTCTTGAACCTGGGTTATCACATTCTTTGAATCAACCATCTTGTAATCCAAAAAACGAGCTACCACAAACTTCTTTGTACCAGCATCCTCAGTTTTGTACTTGCGTTCCAACGACTCCTATAATTCTTTGACAGTCGTGGTCTTGCAGTACACGTTATACAAAGAGTCCACCAAACCATTCAAAACATAGTTGTGACACAAAAAGTCTAAATGTCTCCATGCTTCCATATCTTGCAAAGCCTGTGCATTAGAGGGTTGACCTTCCGTAGGAGGTTCCACCTGAGGTGCAGTCTTGTTTAAGAACCGTGCAAGGTTCAAAGTAGTAAGAGAAAAGAACATCTTCTGTTATCACCTCTTAAAATTCTGTCCATTGAACTTTTCTGGTTTTTCAGCATGATTTGCAATTGTGTTGGTAATCGGCGCACCAGTTACGTTCACAGGAGCAGTCATATTAGTATCGATTGCCATCCTGAAAAATCACACAAACAGTTAAATAAACTGTTATGAATCGGTATTTAAGAAATTCAATCGTGATTTCTATAGCTTGTACCAGATCTGCTTCAAAGAAACTCAATCTTGGTTTCAATGAATCAACAAATCAGTTTAATAGAAACTTAATCTTGGTTTCAATATAAACTGATTCGAACAACTGCTTTAAAAATGTTATAGATCGGTAATTCCAATTCTGTAAATTAAAATCCGTTTAATTAAAACTGATTTCCAAAGAAACTTAATCTTGGTTTCGACATAAAACAATTTATATATAAAATCTGTAAATTAAAATCCGTTTAATTAAAACTGATTTCCAAAGAAACTCAATCTTGGTTTCGATAGAAAAACAGTTTATATATAAAATCTGTAAAAATAATTAATCCGATTAATAAAATCGTTTTTTTTAATTCTGTTACATAGAATCTGTTTTAAGATTGTAGGGAAACTGTTACACTTTTATTAATAAAATCGAATCATAATACATTAAATTAAATTAACAGAAAATAAAATACAGAAAAATAAATAGGAGACAGAATGGGAGTAGAAGCAGAAGACAAACACTATATAACGATAATTAAAATAAAGCAGTAAAAGGTCGAGGTACGAGGCTCGTGTTTAACACGATTCCCTTAAAACAGATTCGCCGTCTGTTTCCCAGGGTACAACGTACAAAGCTGTTGTACAGCCGGACCAGACAAACTTGCCTGAAAAATTACGAAAGTATCTTGCGTATTTCTGATCTGATCGAAAAAGAATGTTGGAATCAGTAGCTATGAGTTGCGATTTTTGGATGTCTAAAACTGAATGAGAATGGTTTAATTTATAGTGAATACCTGTCTTGGTCACCAAGACAGAATATCTCCTAAAAAATAAACCGATTTTGATATATCCCATTTATTTAACTAATTAAGTAAACTTGTTATCAAAGTTAAAATCGGTTCAAAATATTCTATACAATTAAAACCGATTATGTTAAACTTTGTCTCCAAGTTTAAATCAATTCTAAAAATAAGTAGATACAAAATCTGGAAACTTATTAAAGGAAACAAAATCTGCAGCAAAAAGATACGCTCATAGGCGAACTTTTAGAGTTGCATTTGTGTCCGCAGGTAGCGCGGGCTCGCATGAGTTCAGAAGCTTTGAACCTATCTCGACCCAGAAATCTCATTTTCTGCAACCCCCTGCGCGCGCGCACGTAGGTGTGGGAGCATAACCCAACCAAAGGAATTTGAAAGCCTATACCAAGTTCTCCTTATAAACATGCTTTCACTTCACTCTTTGGGCGATGTGGGATATATTCTATTTTCCAGATTTTGTGCCTCACTTTGAGACACGATATCTCATTCATATTACTCCAATTTGGACTTACTTTAGCTCGTTGCGAAGCTCTTTTCAAAGAGAACGCAAAGCAACTGACTATTATATATATATATATATATATATAACGAATACATATATTAAATAGTGTCCAAAGTTTGCAAAAATTCATTTTGCAAAAACTCATTTTCCAGCATCTTGTGCCCCTAGGGTTTACAATATTATTGGTAAAAAATGATTTTTGATTGAAAGTTTGTAGAGATACGGTGCGACTGTGTGTGCATGTTTTATTTAGTTGGTGTATGATAAGGCTAATAGGAGTGATCATTATTTCTCGCCATCCACATTAGTGTCACTTCAGCTTTCTCTTTCATTTTATTTCAGTTTTTTCTTTCATCTCACTTGCCTTCATTATTTCTTACCTTTCACCTGTTTTAGTCAACGCCCCTCACCTTTCATACCTATTTTTTAATTTGTAAACTATTATTCATAAACTAAAAACATAAATATAAACGTAAACAAAAACATACGAAATTAAAAACGTAAAACGTACAAAACACTTTTATTTATAAATTAAAAACTTTTATTCATAAAAACTTAAACGTATGAAATTAAAAACAATACATAGATATAGATAAAAAGTTAAACATACTAAATAAAAAACGTAAACTAATATGGCAATTTCCACTTCTTCTTGATCCCCGCCCTTATTTCTTTCATCTGCTTGAGTGCATCCCCAGTCAAGTGATTATATGGCTACATGTATAACATTAGGTCTTTTTGACGTTGTTTATATTCTTGCATTGCCAACTCTCGTTCACGAATTTCCACATCCCTCCTTCACATCTCCAAATAAGCTAAGCGTTCTTCTTCCTTCATTGCCATGGAACGTTTGTTGTGCATTGCCAACTCAGAGACCATCAACCTGGTCAATGCTTTGTCATTCATACTTGATGACGATCCCGATGATCCCACCCCTTTTTTCTTCAAACCTTTTGCTTTGTCCCTGCCCATTGGTCGTGCAAGTTCCTCCACCTCATCTTCCTCGTCATCTCCAACATCAACATTCAGATTAATACTAGCACCCCCAGATTATGTGTTGAAAGAACTAGACCCATATGTCTTGTATCTCTTGGTATCTTTTTTCTTTCCGTCAAACTTTGGAACTTCACTACCCATCAATATCAGACTTTTTCTTAAAACCTTCCAACAATGACGAAGTGTAAACGGTACTTCGTATTCAGCTTCATAGTCAAGAAGTATCATTGCAAAGTAATCTTCGTCTCCGGCTCCACTCGCATGCGCCTTACGCATGACGTTAGCGTGCACTCTACAAAACCGAGCCACGTTTGGGCGCACCGCCTTCCATTTCCCGTTCGCTATATCGTACGTTTAACGACCGAGTGCCTTTGTTGCTCTTCACGTTCCGTAAAACCTCAGTCTAAAATTTGCACTCCTTCCTCGCGTTACCAACGACGCTATTTTTTTATACGTGAACCTAACCTTTACACACCGCAATTTCTTTCTCATTAGTCCATGCATTGCATTAGGGTGCCACCTCGTTTTGATTTGTCCTCTTTTGGTGTCTTCTAGATGGCTTCGGTTGGGCCGGTGCCGATGGTGAGGCCGCAACTTCGATAGGAGAGTCCTCACAAGCGGTGTTTTGATAATCTTTTGAATATTGAGGTTCGTGCATATCTTCATTTTGAAATGAACGAATGAATGGGAGACATGGGTTGTTGCGTATGTGGTTGTGATGAAGAACCACCCGTTTACGTTTGTAAGACGTAGTTGTTGTTATCAAATGGAGACGCGTTTGGTTGTGAGGAGAATTGGCTAAACGCGTTTGTTTTTTAGAAATAGCTAAACGCGTATGGGTCTAGTGCCAATGATGGGTTTTGGTATGGTTGGTTTGGGTAAGGTTGGTTGAAATAGTATGATTGTGGCCATAATTTCATTTGTTGGTTTGATGGTGGAGTATTTCCGAGCATAAATGTGTCGTCGAGTGTTAGGGAAGTGCTTTGGGTAGTTTTTTGTTATTGACGTTTGGTGTTCGGGTAGTGTTTTCTTGAGACATTTTTGTAAGTAAATGTGCAGGAGAGTATGTATATAAAATGGGGAAGTTGTGTTTAAAAAATTGTGAAGTTATGAGTATTTATAAGTAAAAAAATGAGGTTGTGTGAAATTGTTTTTATATATACAAAACTCAACGGTAACAAAATAATGGGGGCCCACAAAAATTTCAAACTCAATCATGATGAGCCGGTCAGCATTCATGTCAATTTTTTGTCAAACTCATGTGTGAGTTGGGGTGTTTGAGATGGGGTTCGTGTGTGACTTGCACCTCACGAGGTGAGGGCTCACGCCCACTCCTACCAGCCTTATGTACCCTTCGAGTAGTTTAAAGACCTCATCTTCGAACCTAATTCAGACATCGCACTTCGAACGACTTCACAAACCTCCTAAAATCTCCTTTAGTGTAAAGTCATTCACAAGCAGTGACTACCACTAAGGAATTCATCAATCAAAGGTTAACGCCCTTCGGGGTGTGCTCTTTAAAGATATTATCATAACAGCTCTCCATGACCAAGTCAACACACGTCTCACTAACCAGTCAAGGCTTACCCGTTAAGATATGAGACGTTAGACATTATACCCAGCGGTTACCAAAATCCATGAAACACCTCTATGATCTTCGGTTTAAGTGCAAAAGCTATCTAGAGCCTATTTTCTCCTACTATAAATAGCATGACAATGATTCAGGTTTGGATAAGTCATTTTGTTAAATAACATGGTCAACTCTTTCTTGTTATATTTTCTTTTTATAAATCCAAGGACTGAATATGCACAAAAGGCTTTGTGTTTTAAAGTTTGTTCCAGTTTTGTAGCAAACTGAAGTTAAGGGGCCTTGATGTAAATTTGTTCTATGTAAGCTGAAGTTTCCAGCTAGGGTTTCATAACCCTTTGAGTCGCTATTACACGCACACACATTTTCTTTATATTTTTCTCTCATTGTCTTGTGATGTTCATCTTAAGTGTTTAGATTGTCTAGTATCATCGCATATCAATCTCTTTATTTGATATGTGAATATGAGTGATTAAGTGTTTTGTACTGAGGGTGATAACATCTAAATTTGGGGGCTATCGTTTTCTTTTGTTTGTAGGTTGCACCCAATTTTGGGACAATCATATGTTAGGTTTTACAAAAGAATAGTAAGGGGTGGTTGGCTTAGTGTATCTTTGTGTTTATGTCTCTGATTCTTACCATTCTTACATGGTATCATAGCTTAGGCTTTGATATTTAGTGGTTCTTGATTTCTTGATTTTTGGTATCTTGTCAAAAATTAGGGGTTTCTTGATTTGTTGTTAGATATGGTAAATTGGAGGTGTAATTTTAACGATTGAGTTGGAATTAGTTTGTTTGGGTAATATATATGGTGCTTTAATGGACAGATCTGTTAGGATATTGAAACACTGATTTTGATAATTTGAGGCTTTTGTATGTTGGTTGTTTCTTGATCTATTTAGATTGTTCATGATCATTTTCACTATTGACTATGTGAATCAAGAGTGATTATGATTATGGATTGTCTTTCGATACATATAAAGCTCTGTAAGTCTTCTTCTTCTTTTAAATCATTGTGTAAAGAGTTGTTCACGCTATAGATATCCTTAATCTACTTTCTAGTGAAGCAAGGAACCTTGCTCTATCCACAGCTAGGTATAAGACTTGATATTTAAGTATGATTTGGTGGGTGTGTGTGTTTGTATTAATTATCTTGTTTTATTTTGTTGTTGTATTGTTGATTGTTTGTTTCTTGTTTGCTTATCTGTTGATTATTTATTGTTTAGTGTTTTTTCTATCTTACATTTCTTTGTTTATTTGTTTGTATGTAATAATGACTAGTGATGCTTCTATGTAATCATGACTAGCAATCCTCCTCTTCATATGCATCTTAATGATTTTAGTAGTACTATTTTGATTCCATTTAAACTGCTTGGTATTGAAAATTATATAACATGGGTCAGTGCTATGAAACTTGCTCTGCAAGCTAGAAATAAGTTTGCTTTTGTTGATGGAACTTGTGTTAAGTATGCTTTTCAAACTAGCGATGTTTTGTCTGCTTAATGGGATAGATGCAATGTTGTTTTCTTACTTGGATTATGAATTATGTGTTCGAATATGTTTATATATGTCTTGTTTATTTGTTGACGTTGCTTCTATTTGGAAAGAAATAGAAGAAACTTATGATAAAGTTGATGGTTCTAGAATTTTCAATTTGTTACAAAAGATTAGTAGTATTAAACAATGCCGTGTTTTCGTAGTTGATTATTATTATAGGTTGAACTATCTATGGATAGAATTTGATGTTTTGACTAAACTACCTACTCGTACTTGTGATGCTACTAAAGAATTGTTACTTCATAACCAGCTTATGAAACTGGTGCAATTCCTAATAGGCCTTGATAGTTGTTATTAGTCTGCTGGGAGTGCTCTATTGACCAGGGATCCTCTCAATGAGGTGAAAGATGCAGACACAAGTGTATCAAGAAAGGAATCTCATAGAGGGATTCATGAGTCCTATAGTGTGTCTAAATCTAAATTGAATGTTATTTCTTTTGCTACTAAAAGTTTTAACAATACTAAAAGAAGTAATAATAATGTAAATAACACTAGATGACCTACTTTTAATAATAGAAATAAAGGACCTAATCCTAATTTGATTTGTAAGAACTGTGTTATGATAAGTCATACAATTGAAAGATGTTATGAGTTAATTGGATATCCTCTTGGTTTTAAGAAAATTTCAGATCCTAATTAAACAATCTTGTTTTAAACAACATGTGGATGTTAAAAATGATAAGCAACATTCTTCTGCTACTACTTCTTCTTCTCCCTTTTTTACTTCAAAATATATGAAAATTACTAAGTTTTATAAATGTGTCTCCTTGTGGAAGCATTCATGCCAATATGACAGGTAGGGCTTCATTTTTTAATGATAATGTTTGGTTTAATATTAGTTTTAAAAAAATGGTGCCAACCATAGATGGAGGATCCTTAAGGCAAGGGTGGGTCTTGGCCACTCAATTTTTGTGTGTGTATTTTGTTCTTTGTGCTAGTGATTTTTGCATATGATCGAGCTCTACAAAACATCTTTTATAAATATTTTCTGACTCGGACCCGAAACTGGTCAAAATACCAAAACATAATCTGTCCAGATTTTATATAAAAACTGTTTTTGCCGAAAACGTTACTAAACTTGTTTTGACCGTATTTCCTTCGTTATAAGTCTGTTTTTAGCCCATTTTATATCCACGCGAAGGTATTTAAGTGTACTAACTATTTTTAAAGCCTCGTCTTGTCTAAACATATTTTTCTGTTCGAAAACAGTAAAAGAAAAACAGGATAACAAGTATGTATTTTCTAGTCTACTAGTCCAACTTCATGAACAACAACAAAAATCATTCTAACTTAATCCCTTCATCCACTTTCACAATCATCTACAACAACAACAAATCAAAGCTAACTTAATCCCGTCCACTACTTCATCAAGACTAATTAATATGCCATGAACAAGAAACAATAATAAAACTTATTAAGCTAGTTTATAAATTACCAATTTAACAATAAGACGTATATTTTAGCAAGTAACTTATGAGGTGACAAAAATAAGTATTTCAAGTGTAAGAACATGTGTATTATTTATTTTACACCTTCATGCAATTATATATATATATATATATATATATATATATATATATATATATCATCATTATATATATATATATATATATATATAATATATATATATAATAAATATAATAGTGAGACTTTTTTTTCAGAATCATTTTTCGTGCCGAAGAATGACAGAACCCCAAAAAATGACATGCAACGCCTTCAATAATGTTTATTTCGCACATTGTTCTAAAAACAACTTTATGTTTAAAATACATAGTTGTTTAAAGAATTTGATAAGAAAATTGGAATACAAAAATTTTCTTTGAAGTGTGGCATATATGTTCTTATAAGGCGGTTATTGCAACAACAATATTGCGGTAGTTAGTGTAAGGTTTTTGTGAAAGAAAGAGGAAGAGTTCATGATGATTACTGAGAATTTGGTGGGATTTCTTACGATTAATTGGTGATTTTTCATGTATTTTTTTGATTTTTAAAAAGGCTGCATGTTTGTTTTTGGTGTTGGATCTGTCAGTTCTCGCGCACTTAAAATGGTTTGAAAAGAAAGCCCCCCTTATATATATATATATATATATATATTATATTATATATATATATATATATATATATTATTTATTATATATATATATATATATATATATATATATTATATAGAGTAGGGATCCAGTGAAAAGTAAATTAAAAAATATATATATATATATTATATATATAATTTTACTTGTTCTTTTTGTGGATTCTTAAAATAACAAACTAGTTGATGATATAACTTGATAATTAAAATGTTCACAACAAAATATATATAATGAAAGTATGAGAAAAATCATGGAACCTTAAAGATGAAAATTGATGAGATTAACCAATGTAGCACCTAAATTAAACCTCAAGTTTTATCAACCAAACCCTTGCTAAATTTTAACCTAAGATTAAATCTTGCAAAAACCACACAATATTTTTGAAATACCATTCTTTTTGTCTTAGCTACTGCCGAATGGTGCAAGAGAGAAAGTGAGAAGATGCTTTTGTTGTGTGAGTAAAAGAATTAACAAGAATCTTGACTTTAAGAGATAATCATAGCATGTTCAAAATATGTTTTCCACATCACAAGATTTTGTAGGAACAAAAGAGGAATAAAGGACAATATTGGCATTCTTGTTACTACATGGAGCGGCAAAATGAGAGTGCACGGATTAGAAGAGGATTTTTTGTTTACTAGCTAGTAAATCATGGAAATGGAGTGCTAATTGATAAGCCTAAGGGTATTTTATGGGTTACGTATACACTTATAGATAGTAATGGGTGGAAAAATAAAAGATTAATTTATTTTCAAATTTTAAATGTAATTATGTAAGTAAGTGTGTAATTATTTTAAATAATGTAAGTATTTATTAGGGGTATAATGCAAAGGTGGTACGTTTTTGTGTATTGCATGCATGCATGAGATGCAAAATATATTACTTAGACGCTTTACGTAAAACTTTCAAAATAAAATGTGTTGACTTATAAACTATATCCTTAAAATTCATATAACACATATTTGACGTAAACATATATTTGTTTATTGTCGGTTTACATTTAAAGTTGTTTTTCAGTTTACGCGATTTAACTTAACAGTTATAATTAAAAGTAAACATGTAAAGGTTCAAAGTAAATAGTCTTGAATTTATTAACGAAAAATGACCTGAAAATGTGGATTGTCACATTATGTCTGTTAACAAACTGATTAGAGATAGTAAAATGCTGTTGGTTTTGATGAAGATAAATGTTATATTCAGGACTTAAAAAGGAAGACTGTCTTGGGGAGTGGTAGTGAGTCTGGTGGATGGTACTTGTATGATATGCATAATGATAAATCTTTGGGTATGTCTAATCTGGTTATGTGCTTTAATGTCTTTAAATTTTTATGGCATAGCAGGCTTGATCATCCTGTTGACAAAGTCTTGTCTATTCTTGAAGATGACATGAATTTGTCAAACTTTTTAGTGTATCTGCTTGTGTAACATGTCATAGGGCAAAGCAAAAAAGGAAGCCTTTTTCTTTAAATGATCACAAGTCCAAGATTCTTGGTGAACTTGTTCATCTTTGTTACCCATAAAGATTCAAGCCTAAAACAAACGATCCGGAGGTCGGGGAGGATAGAAATGAAAGTAAGCCATATTATTAGAGAGAGAAAGGAAAGAGTGTGTGTGTTTTCTAAAGAGAGAAACAACACACACTTATAAGATGTATAATGATTATCCTCTACCCCTCCATAGAAGTATGGAGGGGATATATATAGCCCGGGACACGATCTACTTACTACACTTGACATTTCTAGTCCCCGCGTGTCCAGCTAATGTAAACTAATGTAATTCCGTATAAGTCGACATATTTTAAGGCTAACAATCTTCCCCCAATATGTAGACATACGGAATTACTTACAATGTTCCTAACAAGTATAAATACAACATAATAAAATGGCATCCAAAGCGCTTCCAATGTTGAAGATGATCTTTGTCTTCTAGTCTTGATACTTGTACTCCAGCTTGGATCTTCATTATCTTTAATTGTTCTGGAACCATTGTAGTATGCATGAGTTGAATTAACTTCCCTCCAATTAATGCAGCATGTCTTAAAAAGCTTTCTTTATAGACTTCTTTTTGGCGAAGTTTCTGAATCAGTTTCCCCTCAAACTAACATCCGTATCTTGAGCAGATTCTGAAACATTGTTGTAGCTTGAATGATATTCTAACATTGACATTCAGAGTGCACAGCGGAATTTTATAGAAGAATCATCCAATACTTAAAGTACACACTTTATCCCTTTCCCAAAGTTGAAACCAGAATCAATTAAGATCCGGAAATGCACTTTTCTTCCTCCAGGATAGTGTTGATGTGAATTGATACACCAAAGTCAACTAAGTCCTGAGTGTGATAAATTGACATGTAAGAAGTCATCCTTCACGTGTGTACATTTTACATCAACTAATACTGCTTCTATACTGTATCATGACATTTGATCTTGGAGAATATTTGTTTGAGGGAACATGCAAAAGATCAGCAACAAATCTTCTCACGCTTGTAGAATACTTCACAAACCATACTAGGTAAAGTAGTATAAACTACTTCCCCCTAGAAGTTGTCCTGATAACATCAAAGTACACGTATTCCCCCATAATGGTTTTGAACTCTCAAAAGCATCATTGACGTGTACGACCATATACTCGAGAGGTTCTTGTCTTAAGCAAACATCTAGAAAAATTATGAATAACATTGAAGGATTTTGAAAGATTTTACTTAGACTGTGAAGTATCATTGACGTTTTGTAGCTTCAAATATCTCGTGAGAGTTGTTGATCACATCTCAACCTTATACTCTCTGGCTAACTTACCAACCTCGTATTCAGTCGGCTATTGCTGTGACCACATGGTGAAGTAAACCCGATATACCAAACTTGAAAATGAAGTAAAATCCCCCAAATTTGTTACTTAAGCTTACACTATTGTTGATTGAAGAATGGTGTAGAAGAAAGCCTCTAAGTACCCTATACCCAATCACAAAGTATATGAAAAGTACAACACCTCTTGAACATCCACATTTGCATCTGCGTGTGACACTGTGTACTACAATGTAACTCCTTTAAGTGATAGCTATAACCTGTGAGTACTATAATGTAACTCCTTACATTGGGTATAACTAGATAATCCAAGTCTCAATCATAAACCATATACGTTCAAGCAAGTTATCAATCGATAGATTAGGTTTGAAGAAAAGAGGTAGAAAGTAAAAGGAAGTCTCGATGATGAAAAAAATAGATGCCTTCGTGAAACCCACTTCAATCTCAAATAAGGGATACTAGATAAACTTCGTGATCACTTGACATTAAGGTCCAAATCTATAGCCGTTTTGACGTTTAAGTGAATCTTTAATGATCGTTTTAGGAATAAGTGTTGTGTTTGCTTTGGTGTTCTTGTTTTGATTATTATATTCCCAATTTCGGTCATATGCCCAAAGTCGGTCACATGCCCACCTGATAGGTATTCAAAACGTGTTGGAAACACGAAAAGTGTCGGTCACTTCCAAAGTTGTAACAAGTCTTAGCTCGTAGTTAGTATAAGGTTTAGATTAGTAATCTAGTCCGGCCCAAGGCCCATGGGTGACCCATCTCAGCCCATGGCCCGGCCATGGTAGTATCCCTCACCTATCTTGGCAGAGGTTTTGGTTGTTCCAATTTACAGTCACAAAAAAAAAAAAAAAAAAAAAAAAAAATTTGTTTTTGATTTTTCCCCCCCTCCACCTTTTATACATTCATCCATTATTCCATCCAAGTTTCTCCTAACATCCAACTACACTCACCTTGTTCTTCTGATCTTAGATTACTAGATTCTTCAATTGGTATCAGAGCCCATGGAGGTGGTGTGGTTTAAGATTTTTGTGTTGATTTGTGTTCAACCTTTACAAAGAGCAAATTAGTGATTAAAATTTTTTGGCTTAAAAACCTTAAAGTTTTCATTTTTATTGTTCCTATAGGGTTAGTAATACTAGTTGTACAAGATTTTTTGCTAAAAACCATTAAAAATCGTGTTTTTTTTAGTTTTGAAAATTTGGGTTTCGTACTAGTTAGAACCGAACTAGAGAATCGAACAAGGGAATCGAACTAGTCAATCGAACAAGATAATCGAACTAGAACACCGAACGAGAGGACCGAACGAGCTGTTGCATAGGTTGAACCGAACAAGCTTCATCAGTGTCAATCGAACGAGTGACTTCTAGTTTGAATCGAACGAGTGACTTCTAGTTTGAATCGAACGAGTGACTTCTAGTTAGAATCGAACGAGCTCTCTCTAGTAAGATCCGAACGAAGCGTATTTCACTAATTATAACGAACGAGAGACCGAACCTAGAGGAACAGGAAACGAACGAAAGACCGAACTAGTGGACCGAACGAGAGGTACCAAAAAAAAAAACAAAAAAAGAGGACCGAACCAGTGAAAAACAAATTTAGTTTAAACTTAACAAACTCAATTTTAAATTATACGGTTATTTCTTTGACTTGTAAAATCCCGTGAAACAAACACTTGTCTTCCCGGTTTTGTCAAGAATTGTAAAATCCCGTGTAGTTTTAATTCAAGACTCAACAATCACGTAACCAAACACAATTTCTTTCTACCACCGATCGATCAAATTGTAATCTTTTGATATCACAATGACGTCTCTTGCTGATAAATCACTTCTCTCTGGAGGAGACAACAAACCACCGATGCTTGAAAAACACTTGTATGATTCATGGAAAAGCAGAATGGAACTTTATATGATGAATAGACCACATGGAAGAATGATACTTGCATCTGTTGAAAAAGGACCACTTGTTTGGCCTTCAATCACTGAGGATGGAGTAACAAGGCTAAAGGAATATGTTGAGCTAACTCCAGCTGAAGCCATTCAAGCAGATTGCGACATCAAAGCTATAAACATCATTCTCCAAGGCCTACCAACTGAAATCTATGCTCTTGTGAGTCAACATCGTGTGGCAAAAGATCTTTGGGAGAAGATTAAACTGTTGATGCAAGGAACATCATTAACCAAACAAGAACGTGAGTGCAAGCTGTATGATGAATTTGATAAGTTCACTTACAAGAAAGGAGAGACGTTACATGAGTACTACTTGAGGTTCACTCTGTTACTCAATGATATGAACATTTACAAGATGCCTTTGGAGCAGTTTCAAGTGAACACCAAGTTCTTAAACACTCTTCCTGATGAATGGAGCAAATTTGTCACTGATGTTAAACTGGTCAAAGATTTGCACACTACAAATGTTGATCAACTTCATGCTCATCTGCAACAACATGAACGACATGCAATTGAAGTTCGTTTGATGCATGAACGCAACCCTGATCCTCTTGCTTTAGTTGCATCTCATCAGTTAACTCAGCCAGCTTATCAATCTCATCTACACACTCATCCACAGTCTCTATCTCAACATCACGTTTCACCATATCAGTCTTCACAGTTTGTTACACCTTATCAACATCAACAATTCTCAACCAATCAATCAACACCTCTTTCAATTACTTATCCAACAAATGAGTATCAATCCACCATTCACCACAACGTTTATTCTCAACAACCATCAATCCCACAATTGGAATATGCTCCCACAACCTATCAGCAGCAACAACCTGAGTTTTCCCAACCAGACTCCAGTCTAGTTGTTCCAGTGTTCCAGAAGGGGGATGATCCAATTGACGCAATTAATTTCAAAATACCTTTGATTGAATTAAGGACGAGTTAAAGACAATACAAAAGCATTATTCCAAGATAATTCAACACATGATAAAAAACAATAGTAAAGAATCCAACACACATGAATCCTTAACTATTCGAGAATAGTAAATTGGGTATCTCCCAGAAGCGCTTTTCTTTATAACGAGTCTTGTAGCTAGACTCAATCACACGTACCTTACGTACATCTCCCTTCGTCAGTCTACCCCTATTAGGTATTACCGAGTCCAAGTACAGGCATCTTTGTAAAATCCTTAAGTATCTTGCTCATTACATATTTACTATTCCTCTTCTCTTTGTCCATTCGTTCCTAGGATAGATTGATATTGGTAGTTCTTTTTCTAAATCTGACAAGAATCGTACGCGGCTCTAATCTTATAGAGCATCTTAAAGGAAACTTTCATCTTCCCTCAAAGAATCAAACAACACCCTTCGGTGGGTCAAGAGTCCATGTTGGATATTTCTACTAAAGGTCTCCCTAGTACCACTTGTGACAATCTAGGGTCTAGAATTGAACTAATATCCTCGACAATCATGAAGTCTATGACATAGGTGAAGTTTCCAACGAAACAGTGCATCCTTAATCCTACCTTGAAGTCTTTCTAATTCCTCCATTTGCAACGGTCCCCTAGGATAAGTTTTGTCTTATAAATCCAGTTGAACATCATTCAGTTATGATGGTTGAGAAGATGAAGTGAGGTCAATGTAAGCCTTTTCAATATGCATGTGTCCAATATTACATGGGATCTTAAGGTTATGGGGGCATCCATCCGTAATGATAGGTTCTAAGGAATCTTTGAAGGGATTGGCCACTCACTTAGGAACATATTGACAGGTCAGCTTCATTTTCTGAGTCGGTGAAAGTGTCGAAGTACTCCACTACTAGTTCTTCAGTTGTCGCCCCCTCTCCTTCGTGGGGACCCTCGTTTTAGGGTTCATCGTCATCTCGTATGATCTTGATGAACATTACTTCTCCATCACCCTCTTTAGAGCAGACAAATTTCGTATTGGAGGATTGGGGAACCAACCCGAGTGATTTAAGCATCGAGTTTAGTTTTCGCACCTGCTTCGTGGCGATGGAGGTGAATTGATCAGGTTGTGGTTATGGGTTAGAGTTGGTGTTTCCGAGGTTTCCTTCTTCTTGTTCCATGTCAGGCTTATTAACTTGAGATTTTTCGGTTGCTTGGGGTGGATTGTGGGGGGGGTGGGGGGGGGTGATGTTTTTTTTGTGTTTGATTGAGCATGGATTTATGTTGAGCATTGTGGGTCCATTGTTGGGTAAGAACGAGCAAACGAAACTGGATGGGTCCCCAGTTTTGGGTTCTTGACCGTATCACTAGGCAGTGTGCCCGCTATTCGATCGGTGATAGCCTTCAACACAGTGTCGATTTTGTTGGTCATCTCGCTTTGCTGTTGTTTGAAATAGGCTTCAAACTTGGATAGTCTAGCGTCTTGAGATGCCATGAATTCAGAAATCAGTCCTTCTATATTTGATTGTTTATTAAAATTTTAAGGACGGTTGTTGAAGGGAAGGTTCGGGATCGAACCGTTGGGTTGGAACCAGTTAGGTGGGTTTGAGAAATTATTTTGGGTGTTTTGAGGTTGTCTCCACCTAGGGTTTGGGTGACTTTTCCGTGACGGATTATAGGTGTTACCAAGATTGTTTTGCTCGTGCTTAAATGTATACCACTTGCCTCCCGCTTCGTCGGTACGCGAGGATGCGTATTCAACAACGGCTTGTTCGGGGTTTTCCATGCAATTCTGAGTGTCGTGGGGACCACTACAGATTTTACACGAGGTAGTGACCTATGTTACTTGGTAGTTTTTGTCGGAGCAAGAAGAGCTTCCATCAAGCGTTAGACTTGATTTTCGAGCTCGATTAGATGGCAGTCAGATGTTCTCGGAACATCTTGAGGCAATGCGATTGCCTTGACCGGCTTATCGAAATCCCTTGGGTCGTTCTGAATTTCGTTCTCATAGAGGGCGAGGTCCTATAGTATTGCCCAGGATAATTTTGGGTTAAGTTACGAACCTTTCCACCGGCCAAAAAATGTTTGGTCAAGGTTCGCTTGTGACGGTAATGACCATGTCATGAAAAAAATTGGACTTGGAGTCCAAAGATCGAAGCCTGATAGGGGAACTTTTTGGAGTAAGTCCTTGAAATGAGATACCATGCTTCGATAAGATTCTCCATGTATGTTTTTGACATCAGGATATCGTTGCGGAGTTTTGCGGTCCTTCCCGGTGGAAAGAATTAAGCAAGGAATCGGGTAGTAATATCCTCCTATGTGGAGATGGATCCTGCTGGAGGAGTACAAGCAAAAATGCTATACTTGATCAACGTAAGGGAAAACTAAATCAACACAGGAGCTTCTTTCCGTTTTCATTGTCAACGTCAGTGAAGTCCCTCAAGTTTATAGAAAACCTTAAGGTGTTGATTTAGATCCTCAGACTGTAGTCCGTGGAATGAGCATCCATTTTGCACCAACCGGATGGTATCGGATCGAAGAGATACCACGTTGTTCCCTTCGAGAAGCTCGATGGTATTCCTATAGACCTCGTGGCTTGCTCTGGAGTAATCTCCTAGAGTACGGATAGGATTCTCTTCTCCTATGGTGGTTGACGAGGATGAGTTACGAAAACAGATAAATATGGAAAAAAGATAGACCTTCAAAAAGCGAATGTGCGTAACTAAATCTTATCTGAAAGATTCAAGCAAGTAGAACTATCTAAAATTTGATCAAAACCTAACTTTCCCCAGGCGGCGGCTCTAAAAACGTAATGTTCGGTTTTCGTAGGACTTCTACACGAGAATTTTACACTCCCTAGCTTTGCCTAAGTAGCGATAACCCACTGAGCCCACTATCATGAACTGTCAATTACTGGATTGTAAGCGCGAGTGTTATAAATAGATCTATTTGGGATTGACATCCCCGTTTGGGTGAGTAGCGCTCACTGTGCCGGTTTGCCGGACAACAAACGTATACCATGTCGGATTTGGGATGTTTCGGGTTAGAACATCATTCACGGGCAATGTTGGCAATTTATTGCATTCATACATGTCGAGCTTCAGTGTCATGAGCTTAGGTAGACGTAATTACTTTTTATGATGTTTGCATCTGTTGCTTAATCATACACTTGGAAATCTTGCGGTCCTACTATTGATTACAATAAACCTATGAATTCACCAACTTTATGTTGACGTTTTAAAGCATGCTTTTCAGGTCAATAAGGCATGAGATGCCGTGATACATTGGAGGTCGTTTTGAAGTGTCAATGATAGAGATTTGGGTCATATTACATTGTCATGGGAACTTTTGTTATATGTCGAAATCTTTAACTTTATTGTCGAACAATTTGAAGCCTTGAGCTTATGTAACAAACATGTATTTTGTTAATCCAATGTATCTTTTCAAACGACACGTTTAGTGGTCGTTCTTATATCTTGTGCTATTGACCTATGAAGTAACGCCCTCGGATATTCAATATTCCGCTGCATACTCAGATTTGAGGGTGTTACACCAATTAGACCTCGTAACTAGAAGCACATGAAAAATAAACTAGCACCTCATAATAAGTGTTTGGATTCTCTCTTTCTCTCTCGGTGTATAATGAATTATAACAATATGGAAATCGAAAATTTAACACTCATTACCTAGTCATAGCATATAAGTTACCATAGGCTTGATAAAGGATCAAACCTCCACCGCTAGCGTAAGTACTAATAGTTACCATCAAAGAGGACTTTTAAAGGGTTGTGATGTGTAATTATGTGGGATACATGTAAACTAAAATGGATGGCATTTGGTAGAGTAACATTTAGGTGGATTTGAGTGAAGTGGTTAGTCAACTATCTTATGGGAATACATGTTGGCGTGGTTGCTAGTCGAAGACTCACAAAAAATATACAAACTCTACAAAACTCTACATCAAACTCTTTCTTTTTCTTTTCTTGACTCTATATTGAACATGAATAAATAAACTAACTAATAAAACTGATAAACGCAAATGGTAGCCCGTACATTTTTTTTCTAATTTTTTTGTACACTTTTGCCCTACCATTTGCAACATATAATACATCATTTGAGGTTTATACATCACCCCTACACTTGAACTTTTTACAGACTCGATAAGCAAATTAATCTAATGACCCGAATTGGTTGGATCAAAATAACATGTAGACTACTCGGCATAAATATGGGGGTCTTGACTTAACTTTTCTTCCCTATTCTTCCGTGAAATAAATACTACCATGAATCCTAATCGTCCCAAAATAATATATACAAGGATAAGGACTTAGCAATCGTGTACTCCAATAATTAACTAAGGGTGTAACACAACGATGTACTAAAAGTGAGTACATGTAGAGTAGGTTAAGGTTTTGGGTGGCACAATTGGTTTAAGGTTATGGTTGAGGTTTCACTAGGGGGATCTCGCACTAAAATTGAGCACGAACAAGGGTATGGGATAGTTATATAGTCGGGGTGACTAAAATAACAATTACAGGTTCTAAACATGGGTTAATCCTAGTTCCTCTTATCATTTAGCAAATATTATTACTCACTACGCAGTCTCGGGATGCATCACTAAAGCAAGTTCTAGAAGTTATATACTACCGGTACACTCATATAATTTAATATTAATGCTTAACTCCAGAAAAGGCGACAAAACCACATATACACGTTCGTAATGACGGCGGAATAGACACATTATGATCTCAGAACCCTAACTCTGTGAAAAGCTTTAGAGATTTAAACTATCTTGCTGTCAATGGTGGAATACTCTGAAATTCCTAAGATCTAGGGGCGTAAACCTCATAATTTTGGGGGTGAATTCATTTGAGTGGAAGGGTTTTTGTGCTAGTAGTATAATTCCCTATCAATGAGACGCTTTAGCTACTTAGTTTCACCGGTTATGTGATGAAAAATTTTAAATTTGGTTCAAAATTTCCCTTTACGCTTTATGTTTCGATAGATAACTCATCATTTTAAGTTCAAGCAAAGACAAATGGTGGAATAGTTTCTAAGGCTTTTATTTCCCCCTACATTTATTTTGAACATTGTCTCCAATGTTCTACAATAAGTTTACCCGTTACGAATAATAAAGGCAAGAGTAAACGATGGGCGATATGAAAATAGTACTCCCCTAGTTATGCTCAAATTTGGAGAAGAAATAATGATCCTGGCTAAATCACCATCTAAGAATTATCCTCATGAAACTCCTAAGAACTCCCGGGATTCTCCTTATCAAATATAACCTGCAAATCAAAGACAATGTGCAAACATACCTAGCGTAAAATCGGCAAGAATAATAGACATACAACTATATAACTTTACGTTTTGACTAAACAACAGACTTATTATTTAAAAGATAGGATGAATGTGTTAAAGTTATTCGTGGTTTATTGTAGATCTTTTAAGCAATGTACAAATTCCAGAAATTATACAAAAGATTTAAAAATGAAAATCGAAAATTTCCTGTACTGGAGTGGGGACGCCGTCTGGAAAATCCAGACGCCGTCTCCACTAACTGTAGAGAACTATTTTTTTTCTCGTTCAAAATTTTTTGCACGCATATCCATTAAGTATTTCCTGTAAAAATTTTACTGCAAAACCATGAAAAATCTTAACACAAACATATGACTCGATCACACAAGACGCGAATTAATCTAAATTATTTATCTTGACTTGTTTGAAAATTTGGTTCTTATAAACCAGATTTTTTCTTACACTTATCTTTGTAAAATACCTTTGAATGAGATTAAGACGAAGTTAAAAACATAGCAAAGCATGATCATAATAATTTTCAAACAATAACAATAAACAAATAAAGAATTAAAACACACGACACTCCTAAAATGTAGAATTTAAAAGATTGGGTTGCCTCCCAAGAAGCGCTTTTGTTTAATAGAGAGTCTTTTAGCTAAATGGAGTCCTATTCCTTCGTTGACTCTCTTTCTTGGTTCCTGGTCTCTCTTTCAAGTTTCATTAAACGCCTAATCTCCTTACTCACACTTTCATTTTGTTTATATTCGGGACCAATGATCAATCTATTAGAGTAGTACACCTTCCCGTGTTCATTCTTATTTCTTAGGACGAATGGTGGTATAGGATCGGTGTTCATATCCTTAAGGTCTATATGTCTAAACATTTCCATGCTACGAGGCATTTTAAACGTAATATTTCTCTATATTTCCTCCTAAAAACAATCGTTTTCCTTCTCTTCCCCCCCAGTATCGTAAGCAGGATTGGTCTCTTTATAAATGCTTTCCAAATGAAATTTCCCCTAAGTCATGATCCATAATGTGTGGTATCTTCTAAATCATGAATCACATGTCATATGTGTGAAAGTTTTCTTATGAAAACTTTTTTTAACCCCCCCCTTTTTTTTTCACTCTACATTCAAAGGTTGCTCCTTTTGCATAGGTTTGATGGTTTTTTTCTAGACTCGAGCTTTTGACACATTATTTGCTTGTAATTCCTCCTAGACATGACATTGATTGGTGATTCAAAATCGATGTAGACTTGCTTTTCTAGGTTATGACCAATCATGCAAGATATTTTGAAATTATAAGATTTTTGGTTCTATTTTGCCTCTAACCAAGTAGGTCTAGGATTTGTTTCAATAACCACTATGATACTCAAGTTCCTTCATGGAGGGCACATGTTAAAGTATTTCTAAAATCATTCCTCTCTCTTCTTTCTATTCGTTACTCCACTACTCATCATAATTCACTAGTTCAAACCTCGTGTTCTCTTGGGGTAGTGTCCCTAGATTCCTTTTCCTTCTTTACTAATGTGGTAGTGTTGACAAAGCGAACTCGTCTAGAGGGAGGAGTCTTTTCATCAATCGTTATTGAGGAAGGCTGTTCATGATATTTTGGGGCTAACAATTTTGTTGGACTTTTAATGACTTCCTTATTTCGAGGTTTCGTCCCTTCAAATTGGCAAGATGTCAGTACATTTGCGTGGGTGGTGTTGTGAGTGGGATTATTTATGAATCGTTCCGAACATATTTTCAACAACGTGTTAAGTTTGTTGCTTATGTCATCTTGTTGTTGTTGAAATTCGGTCCTGAGGCTAGACAACCATTTTTCTTGATGTGAGTCGATGTCGTTCATCATTTTCTCTAAATTATTTGAGTGAGTTGGTGGTCTATAGGGTGTGTTGGATGAGTAGGTGGACATCGAGCCCCTTTGCGGGCTCGTGAAAGTTTGGGCATGTTCCCAACCAAAGTTTGGTTTGTCTTTTCAAGCATGGGCAACTTCGTTGAAGGTTCTTGGCCCTTGATTAGTAGCGAACGGCTTGCCTCCCACTCCGTTGCTTCGCGAAGACGCATAATCAACAAAAGCTTGCTCGATATTTTCCATGTAATATTGAGTGTCATGGGGACCACTACAAATCTCACATGAAGAAGCGATTTTATTCACTTGGACGGGTTTTGATTGGGAGAGATGAGCTTCCATCATACGTTGGACTTGATTTTCGAGCTCGATGAGACGACGGTCAAATGCACTCGGGACATCATGAGGCATAGAGATAGCCTTGACCGGTTTAGCAAAGTCTCTTAGGTCATTCCAACTTTCTTTGTCATAGAGGGCGAGGTCCTCTAATAGTGCCCATGATTCTTCGTCGTTTTTGTCATGTAACTTGCCACTGGATGCTTGTTTAATGGTCCGCCTTATGATCGGATTGACAAGATCATAGAAGATTTGGATTTGGAGCCAAAGATTGATGCCATGATGAGGGAATTTTTGGAGTAAGTCCTTGAAACGAGTCCATGCTTCGGATAAGGATTCACCTTGGTGTTGTTGGAACATCAAGATATCATTTCAAAGTTTAGAAGTCCTTCCCGGTGGAAAGAATTGAGCAAGGAAACGATTAGTAAGATCCTCCCAAGTGCAGCTGGATCCCGCGGGGAGACGTTCAAGCAAATTGCTAGCTTGGTCTCGAAGGGAAAATTGAAATAAACGCAAACGCGTCCTTTACCTAGTTTCAACATTAAGGTTAATGGAATCCACAATTTTTAAGAAATCCTTAAGATGTTGATTCGGATACTCGGACCGAAGTTCGTGGAATGAGCATCTGTTTTGCACTAACCGGATGGTGTCGGATTGAAAAGGTGCCAAATCATTCCCGTTGGGGGACTTCAATGGTATTTCAGTAGCCCTCGTGGCTAGATCGAGAATAATCTCCTAAGGTACTGCGTGGATTTTCATCTCCCATTGAGGTTAACGAAAAGATTTACGAACAAAGGACACGAAGAAAAGATAGACTACAAGAAAGCTAATTAGACAGAAAATAAAATCTTACTCGAAAGGATTCAAGTAAGTAGATTAAAGCTAAATAAAATCGGAACCTAAACTAGTTGCTATTCCCTGGCAGCGGCGTCAAAAACTTTTGATGAGGTTGTAAAGTTCACTTCAAGTTTTACAACACCCTAGGCAGGGTGCCTAACCGTTGTAGTGTAGTATAGGCAAGACACGGGGGGTTGTTATCATTCTCTAAGGGAATAGGTGTCAGTAAAGGTCCTAAATGAATGTAGCTAAGAACTAGAGGTTGAGAGAAGATTATTTTTGTGTTTTTATATTTTATGAAAGCAAGTAAAATCTTGGGTTTTGAAGGTGGTTTGTTTTAAACTACTAATTAAAACTAAATTAAACTAACTAAGATTAGAGGAATTCATATGATGAGAGAATAATGTTTACTTAATCATGTATGATCCTTGGTAGCTTATCCTAACTCTATTGCCTTGTCACACTTGTGATGTATATTTAGGTACTATTCTAAAATAACTAACTAGAGCAACGCAAAGTAAGGTAGTATGACGACTATTACAAGGCCCCTAGTCTAGATAAACGCGTTTGTATTAATACCTAAAGGGGATCATCCACACACGGGTAAGGTAGTATGAAGACTATTACCAGCGGAATCCTTTCTACGCAATCATGTCTCCCAAGATCTCACGATAAGGGACTAAACATGCACACACATCAACAAGAGGCAACAAAGTTATGATCTACATACCAATTCACATACAATCATAAGCAAACACTTAAAAGATCTAGCCAAGCATGTTCAAGATAGACGAAGCACAATTATATATCAAACAATAAGACATATTGAAAGATAAGAAATAAAAGAACTTCACTATGATGAATCAAGCAACTAGGGATAGTATAGAAGGGTTAGAAAGCCCTAAATACTCTAAAAATATGGTACACCTTGTTCTCCCACGAACTAAACCCTAATTTCTTCTATCAAAAGTGTATATGAAAAACGTAGAATTAAGTTTGTATATATAGAATTCAGGCCGCGACGGCGTCGCCATTTTCCAGACGCCGTCGTCAAGCTAGGTTTCTTTGGGTCTTCAAACTTGACGGCTGATCCAGACGCTGTCTCCATGATTCAAACGGCGTCCCACTTGAGTCCAGACACGGTCGAGAATATTCAGACGGCGTCTCCAGAGCCTGGTCTTGAATCTTCATCAATCTTCATACCCGTTAGCTACCTTGTCCGTTTTCTTCCCAAATTGAGCCCAAATCAAGTGTATTTCCACCAAATGTCTTCCAATTGCTAAAAATGCAAAAAAGAAACGATTAAGCACATATTTAAGACATTTTTGCATGATTATAAGGGTAAAATGACCCCTAAAAAGTGTATAAAATTACACCTCATCAAGGGGACAACCCCCTTATAGGTAAGGGCGACCCCTTGATTGATAAGGGGGTCGACCATGTATTTTAGCTCCCAGCTTTGCCTATAAATAGTGGACTGTTCCAACAGAATTTTTCACCTTTTGCACACTTATTCATTCTGTCTTAAATCAACAAACATATTTCCAAACCTTCTAGATCATTCAATTAACATAAACATTTATTTCTAAGTGATTCAAGCTTACCTCTCCAAGTGCAAGAGAAAAATACTCGTAATTGCCAAGATACGAAGTATTATAGTTTAGGTTGTGTTTACGTAACGTTGTTACGATTATGTTGTATATTGTAAATCATTCAAATCTCTTATAATCGTGTGTAATAGTTAGACCGGGTAGATCGTGTAAGTATTTATGTGAGTGAATACTTGTGAGAGCGGTTAGTATTTTAGGCCTCAAAATACGAGTGTAAGTGGTAGATCAGTTCTAGCTAAGATTAGAACTCGACATTAGGCTTAGTTTTAGAAATTGGTGTAAGCCTTGTATGTACGGTTTTCTCCGCCTAAAGAGAGCTTGTTGACATAGTGAATTGAACTCTCGAGTTGGATACTCGAGGAGTGGAGTAGGGCGAAGAGGAGCTTCATTACCAAACCACTATAAATCTTTGTGTTGTGGTTTGCTCATTCTAACTCTTCTCTCTTGTCTCATATTTATTATTGTGTAGACTACTATTGTTTATTTAATTATCTCGATTGTTCATATTGTGTGCATATTGATATCACCTAAACTCGAATCTACGATTTTATATACAAACATTAACTAAATTTAAAAAGCGGTAAACTATTCAACCCTCCTCTAGTTTCTACAATTGGTATTAGAGCCAGGTTACCCAAGAGTTTTAAAATAAACTATATTTTAAAACTTGAATCGATCTATAGAATCGGAAAAATATTTAGAATGTAATCCATGCAAAGACCTCCACTCTTTGACAGCGATGGATTTATTTATTAGAAAATAGATTCGAGACTTACGTGAAATCAAAAGATCTAAATCTTTGACAGGTTATTATCTATGGTGATTTCCTGCATATTGAAAATAATCCAGAAACTAAAAAGGACGAAATTGTACCATTTGATAAACAAAGCGACGATCTTAAAAACAAACTTGTTAAAAACAATGAAGCTAAAATAGTAATTAACAATGCTTTGCCACACAAATAATATGAAAGAATTTTTATGTGTAAAATCGCAAAAGAAATTTGGGAAACTTTATTAATCACTTATTAAGGTAATAGTCAAGTCAAAGACAATAAAATAGATCTTCTTGTCCAACAATATGAACAATTTATGATTCCGAAAGAGGAATCGATAGATAATGATTTTGCTAGGTTTAACACTATCATTACTAGTCTAAAGCACTTGATGAAGGTTTTTCTAGCAAGAACTATGTTAGGAAATTTCTTAGGGCACTTCATCGTAAATGACGTGCAAAGGTTACGGCTATTGAAGAGTCGAAGGACTTGACATCACTATTACTCTACGAACTTATCGGTAACTTGAAAGTTTATGAAGTGATAATTAAGAAAGATTCTGAAATTGCCAAAGGCAAAAGAGAACAAAATAGATATCTTGCCTTAAAGGCTAAAAAGAATCTAGGGATGAAGAAAGTTCTACTTCCGGAATTGAAGACACGGAGTACGCCATGGCCGTGAGGGACTTCAATAAAATTTCAAAAGATGAGGAAGATTCATAAGACAACCACGTGACGAAAAAAAGTCGTTCTAAAGAAGTAAAGATGACAAGAACGGTAAAAGCGAAAGAAAATGTTTTAGATTTTTCCTAGTATTGGTCGAATTAATATTCTATTTAGTATATAGGTTGACGTATCAACGGCATTACACCAAAACTTTTATGGAATGGATTGTTCATTAAGCATAGTCCTAGACATCTCTTGTAAGGTCCTATTCTTTCTTTCTACTACCCTATTTGATTGTGGAGTACGTGGAGCCGAGAAGTTATGAGTAAATGCCTGTGCATCACAATAAGCTCTGAATTGTACTTCATTATCAAATTCCCGACCATGACCATCCTTAGCTATTATAGAACTACCTAGTTGGTTTTGAATTTTCCTACTTAATATTTCAAATTTCTCAAAAGCTTCATTTTTAGTCTTTAGAAATCTAGTCCATGTATACCTAGAATAATCATCTACTACTACTAAGGTGTATAAATTACCTCCATAGCTTTTAATTGCCGATGGACCAAATAAGTCCATATGTAATAATTCTAAGCATCTTTTAGTGGAAACCATATTTTTAGCTTTATGACTTGCATGAGCTTGCTTCCCAATTTTACAAGCATCACAAAAATGTTTATCATATTTTAGCTTAGGTAAGTTTCTAACTAATTCTTTAGATGACAACGATTGAATTAAACGCATATTTGCATGACCAAGTCTTCTATGCCATAAGGTAGAATTATCCACTACCGTGGCGAGACATAATTTGTCTTGAGACTTATTTCCTAATTTCATTACGTATAAACCATTTTTCCTAATCCCATTTCCTATGATTTTACCATCTTTAATTATTTCACTACCTTCTTCCGTGAATAAGACTTGACACTTATTGTCACAAATTTGACCGACACTAAGTAAGTTAAAAGCTAAGTTATCTACGTGTTCTACATTAGATATAGTAAGAGAGTCATTAGAGATTGTACCTTTGCCTATGATCTTTCCTTTTAGGTTACTTCCAAAAACAACATTACCTCCGTCGTATGCTTTGTAGGTAGAGAATAAACTCTTGTTACCGGTCATATGTTTGGAGCAACCACTATCTTTGATCCACTCATCCGGTTCTAAGCATGTTCTTAAGGATACCTATTTCAACAAAAACAAATTCAAGTGTTTCGTTTCCAATATCTCATGGATCCGAAAATGTTAGTGTTGTACATCCCTTGCATTTGTTGCAATTGATTGGGATATTGAAATGGGATATAATTTCCCATATGTACGAAGCCTTGATTTTGTTGGTTGTTTTAATTCATAGGGTAGAAGTTTTGATGAATTGGTTGTCTAGAGTTTCTCCTAGATTGAGGTGTGTTGTATCTTGGTTGAGAAGAGATGTTTCTTCTAGGTGGAGGTGTTTTCGATCTAGACTCGGTTTTGACATAACCTATACCGCTTTTAGGTGATGGTTTTAAAGATGGTTTCTTTGACTCATCAATGCTATTATGTATTAGTTTCTTCCTAGTAATAACAAAATCTGATCTAAAAGACATAGGTGGACTAAAAACGTGTTATGTCCCTTTTTCGCCATAGGTGTGACTCACGAATCCAGGTAAGGTGGATCCGTCTGTCACCTTTTCAGTGGACGATCCAACGAAACTCATGTTTTTAGTTCTGCTTGTTGACGCTTTACTATCATCAAATCCTAGACCTATTTTACAACTAGGTGACTTTTGATTATTTAACATTTCTCTAAGTGAATTAGCGCTTTTATCAAATTTAACAAATTTAACTTGAGTTTCTTTAAGTTTGGCGTTTTCCGATTTAAATTCTTCACATGACTTACATGCAATCTTAATTTATTTACTTCTCTCAAGTTTCTTAATTTTCTCGTTCAATTCTAAAATTTATTTTTCTAAAAGATCTCTTTTAGTTTTCATAAGCCCTAAACACTAATCCTAAACACTAAACCATAATCCTAACACTAATCCTAAACCTTAATCTATCCTAAACCCTAGCCGTAACTCAAAGAAAAACCCAAAAACCCTAGCAAACCCGTTACACCCTTAAACTAGTTCATAATTTTCAGAAATCTGATCCGTTGATAAAACATAGGATCTGGGAAACATCAATAGGTTCTAGGTATTAAGTGAAGATACTAGGTTGTAGCCCTATGTCTTGTGATCATTTTGCCGGTGGAATCAACCCGATTCGATGTCGGATGAATTAGTTATAGCCAAAATGGCAAAGGTGCGCAGATTCTGCACACCTATAGTAAATGGCTATTATCTCTAAAATTTTGTATAGTAACCCCAAATATGTAAAACTAAAAGTTGTAGAGGACTCAAATATCTAACCATGCTCACTGGTTTGAGCTTCATCAGAGTTACGGTTTGTAAATAGCAACCATTTTACCGAGACTGATGTTGGCTGTCCAAAAACAGCCATGTATAAATAAAACCAAACACCCCTAAAACGTCTAGAACCACCATGATATCATCACACAGTCACCCTAGCACCTCTATGACACCACCCTTATGACTCCATAGCAGTTTACAAGTGCCTCAAACACATTCCATGGCCACCAAGAAGCTACATCATCACCTTGTTTTTTCTTTTCTAGCCGAACACACAAACACCCCAAAATCCTTCCACCTTTCAATCCTAGCTAGTTCTAGCTTGTAAGACTCACCTCCTAGCTGCTAATAGTCACCCTTTACATGTCCTAAACTTGGCCACTAAGTTTCCTTAAGCTCCAAGGGTTATTCGACTATAAAAAGGGGCGTACCCCCCTCATTTCAACTCACACCTTCAAAATCAATTCATAAGCATCAAGGGGAGTTATAAGCTGATCAAGGAAGTACAAGATGAGCCACAAGACCAGAAGTGAAGCAAAGAAACCAAGAAATGAAGCCTTGCAAGTCGTTACTAGGCATACGAGTGTAATAAACCCCATTCGGCCCATTCTTCAACCCGTAAGCTCAAATTCTCATTCAATAAGCTAAATTTATGTATTAGAACTCTTATAAGGCTTATATAATCATACATGAACCCTTGTTAAAAGATTTAAACTTAAAAACCATGCGTTTTTATTTAAAAACCCTAAAACAACCCGTTTTGATTTTCTAGCTAACGAATCTGTTTTCTAAACTTTTGTTACGTTAAAACATCTTATTTTTGCTTATTCTAATAAGCTATAACCTGCAAATATCATTTAGAGTCTTAAAATAAGCTTGCATGGTATTTTGGACTTGTTTTGTAAATATTTTCCATGCAAGGGGTATATATTGTAACTTTCCGAAACTTATAACTATAGGGGCTGAAAATGTCATTATTTCAAAGTTATAACTATAAGGACCTATTTTGCCAAGTTTCAAAGTTAAAGGTTTAATTTGTATATACTTTATATATAAAGGACTAAACTTGTAAAAGTTTATAATCCAAGGGTATATTTTGCCATTTTTGCAAACTTAATAAAATATTATATTTTTATATATAAATTATAAAAATATATATTAATATTATAAAACTTGATTTTATTAAAACCCGACACATTTGTCGTTATTAATCACCGATCGTCGCATTATAAATCAATTACGTTACATATTTAACGTAACTTATTATCAACTAGCTTTTGAAGAAACTTAACATTTTATCGTACCACGTTAGTAGGGAGCTTCATGTGAGGGGTTTCATTTGGGTATACGTTTTGACAAGTTTGTTGGGTTTACGATTTAAAGTGCCCTGGCTCCTCGAACATTTACTACATGACCTCTGAATTATGATGGCCTGAACAGTGATACGATATTTCCATAATATTTCAATCAAAGTGATATTACATTATGACATAAAACATATCCAATCAAACTAAGACTTGACATATTACCCAGGTTGCGTGACGAAGCCGTTACCTTCATTTCATATACTTTTGCCATCAATCAGATTTCACTGTACTGTTAAGGTGAAGTTCATAGCCCCGCTTTTACTTATTTACATGCTTTATAAACCCGCGAGGGGGATACATGCTTAAACTATGAATTTTGGAACAACATGATTATTTTACTATGAATGCAAGTGTTTTTCCAACTGTATGCTATCCAGATATATTATTGCCTAAGTAGCTTCCAGTGCCATTATTTCCATATCATGAACCATTAATTGCTTACGAGTAAACGTGAATATTGTGAATAGATCTATTGGGGGTGACGACTCCCGTTGGTATACCTATGCTTGTGGTAGCCAAACGCACTATATTTGACTCAATGGGTAACTTTGGCAAGTTACCTTTCCACGGGGATATTTTTTCCTCAACCAATGTCACTACGATGATTTTCCCTGTTAACGTATTGATGTCATGAGCTTAGGTACAATAATATTGTTTTCCATGATAATTGTATTCATTGCAATTATTACTATCCATTATGATAATTTGCATTCAACCGTTTTCCATGATAATTATGTCTACTTATGGGTATATAACAACGTAATCCACAATCTATTACGATAACTTGTATTCAACTAATATATTTCAAAACCTATGAATTTCATTCAACCTTTATGTTGACTTTTTAGCATGTTTATCTCATGTAATTGAGCAACTTATGGCACGGAGTGGCACGGACTTGAAGATGGCTAAACTGTTATCATTCAAACTTTATGTTTTTAGATTTTGGGACCTCTCTTTTGTAAAAACTCTGATGAATAAATGAATGATAACAACTTTTTCCAAAAACGTCTCTTTATGAGTCGTTTTCTATGATTATGACTGTTGTACTATGAAGTAATACCCCAGATTAGCTTCCGCTGCTATATGTATCAAAATGGGGGTGTTACAGATTGGTATCAGCGCCATGGTTATAGAGAACAAGGTTAAAACCTTAACTATAACTACTTTTCTTCTTCTAGCCAAGAAAGTCCTCCGTGCCACTGCATTTCCCGAATAGTATGTAAAGATACATAACTACTATACTATTATATAAATAACTTATGTTATTTACACTGGGTTGTTACACAGTTATGTCTTCATCCAACCACCCTATTATCGTCCCATCCGATTCTGATATTGAGGATGCTTTTTCCTCTACAAATGTTCCAGACTATTTCCCAGCCACACCGGGAAACACTTCTCCTGACTCTTCAAATGATTTAACTAAGTATCTTTTGGCCACACTAGTCTTCTCACCTTTACATGATGATCCGTATATGGAAATCATGCAAGCATATGATGCTATTGATAATGAATTACCTATTCCTCCACTTCAAGCTCCTATTGCTCCACCAATTGTTGTTTCTCTATCTCCAGTGTTATCACTATTACCAATGTTTGATTCTCGAGATTTATTTCCTCCCGAGGAGATTTCACCACCTAAAGACATTGAGACTCCTGTTCAATCACCCATTCCAATATCTCCATCTTCATCAGTAGGATCTTCATCATCAGTTAGGTCAACTACACCACCAACAGACTATCCCTTTGATAAATCTATCTTCACAGAGTTAGATAACTCAATATGGAACATATCGTGACCACTGGGAAGTAAACCAGTCCCTAAGGAACCTAATGAGTCAGATGCTTGTGAAAGTATTCATCTTTGGAAATGATCATTGAGAATATCCAAGTTTGTCATCAAGGGTCTTTTGAACAAGATTCAAGTTTTCAAAAACAACAAGGGAAAACCACCAGATTAGATCTGTGTCATTTACAGTTTTTTAGAATCCAATCACTAGATGTATGGTATAAATAATGACACTAGTTAAATTTTGTTATATAGACAAGTTATTTATACAAATGATGATTCCGTTATACCTCGTTGTTTCATAATACCAATTTTGTATGTCGAGATTGTCTATCCTATATCCTGTAGTTTGATGACTCATATGTTTATCCAAGATTACTATGATTCTTTTACCATCTGATTTTCTCAAACCTTTAAACACTAAGCCTCCTATTGGATCACTCACTTCATTATCTCCGTATCTATCTCTGGAAGTCTTAAATTCCAAAATTTCCATTGTATCCTGCAATGTATTACCAAAGAATGATCACAAGTCTTTACATTTTACCTTAACTTGTGATATGACTATATCATTTTATGGATTCTTATCCTGTGTTGTCTTGATAGATGCCTCCCAAGAGAACATCAACATCTGCAGCACCGGCTATGACTCAGGCTGCCATCCAGCAACTAGTTGTTGATAGTGTTGCTGCTGCTCTGGAAGTACAAGCTGCTACCATGGCAAATACTGACAATCCTAATAGGAACACCGGACCAAGAGAAACTCCTTTGTCAAAAAGGGGAAACTATAAAGAGTTCATAAGCTGTCAACCTTTCTACTTCAATGGTACGGAAGGAGCTGTCGGACTCATTCGTTGGTTTAAACAGACTGAATCAGTGTTTTCTCGTAGCAACTGTGCCGAGGAAAACAAAGTAACATTTGCTACTAGTACTTTAACCGATGATGCCTTGTCTTGGTGGAATGCATATGCCCAACCTATTGGGATAGAACAAGCCAACAGGATCACCTGGACCGAATTGAAAAGGCTCTTAACCAATAAATATTGCCCTCGAACTGAAGTCAAGAAGATGGAAGACGAATTTTACAACTTGGTTGTAAAAGGAAATGATCTCAAGACTTATATTAGAAGATTCCAGGAATTGGCAGTTTTATGCCCAAACATGGTGCCAAATTCTGAGAAACTCATGGAAGTCTTCATCGGGGGATTACCCAGAAGTATTGAAGGAAATGTTACTGCTTCGAAGCCTCAAACTTTGGAGGAAGCCATTACCATAACCCAAACGTTGTTGGAGCAGGTAGTAAAACACAATTATGTGCAAGAAGCCAATGATCATAAACGAAAGTTTGATGATAGAAGAGACACCACCGACAACAACAACTACCCCAAAAATCACAACAACAACAACTACCAAGATAACCGCAACAATAACAACCGTAACCTTTTAGCACGAATTTTGAAGGACAATACTGTTGATCCTATGATTCTAGATTGTATAAATTTCTTTAGGGAGATCCATCCTGACTTTCTAGATTACCATGGTCAGTATCAATTAGAATCCAGATGAATGTTAGGTCGCATTTAAAGCACGTAATACAAGTATAAATGATAACATAAACACGAATACAACGTAAATTAAGAATCGAGATATAAACAAATACCAAAATTCAGATCTTCATAATAATGGCTAATACCGAAGGTATTGCCTTCTAACTCATCATTAATACAAGTTGTGTAATGGCTTAGCCAAGGTAAATTAACCGAGTTAACGAATGATATCAAAAACTGAACGATTACAAAAGTATAAGAAATTACACATTGTCTCCTATGGATTGGAATGCGTTACAAGACCTCTTCTGCTCTTTTTCTCCTCTGAATATCGACTTTTATGGTTTAGGTATCGAGAATATGATTTAGCACACTTAAAACTCGTTTTTGAGTTTTCTATTTATAAGGTCTGGAGTCGGTGTCGATACGGTGTATCCACTGTATTAGATATGGCGTATTGGGGTTTCTTGGAGTAGGGACCACGTTTGATATCTTCCAGAATATTCACCTTCTATATCTCCAATACGGCGCATTTGTCTTTACTGGATACGGCGTATTGATCATATGGTCTTTTGTGGTCTATGGTGAGTGCAGGCACGGATACGCCGTATCTTCCTTGATGGATACGGCGTATTGGTTGTCAGAATAATAATCTTCAAAATATCTTCATTTAAGCTCCAGAATGCGCGCCTTTTAGTCAAGTTTCACCAAGTACTCCATAATTACTGCAATTATCAAATACAAACGATTAAGTAACAATTCTTTGCGATAATTATACAAAATAGGTTAATTACATAATGATGCTATAAAATAGACGATATTTGATGTCATCAATATCCCCCCACTTGAATCTACTTGTCCTAAGTAGCCTTAGAAGTTTATAAAATTATTATCCTTAGGATATTTTCCATTTAAAGAATGTATTTGATCTTTTACTAGTACACAACAAACACATCACGTAAATAGGAAGACGAAAATACTTAATCACTCAACTAATCTATGTGGTAACATGTAACTAATTCGCTTAATTGCTCGGTCGTGACGAGTATTCTATTATAAGCTTGGCAAAGATACACATCTCCATCGTTAAAGCTAAGGAGTAACAAGTTTATAAAGGTAAAATGGGTTTTTAAGATAAGGCTTAGGGTTGATCATTCTTCAATCTTTCACCAGAAGTACCATTCCAACAAGGCAGCTAAAGCACACATACATGGCCGTAACGACAGAATAGACATGTGTGTACGATCACATCCTTATTCGTATTTAACCAATGGTTAGGATGAGATGAAACTAGGGTAGGGACCTTCTTATCTTCCACAATCTTGTACACCTACCGAGGCAGCTGAGGACATGCATACTGGCCGTAACGACGGACATAGACATGCACGCTCGTAACATCCTCATTTCGCGTAAAAACTAGCCAGCTTAATCATTAGGAAAGAGAAGTAAATTGTTGTTAAATAAAAATTACGAAACAAATAGATTAAGTCTAAAATAGCTAGACACTTTTTCCCGACTGTTACCATGATAAAGACACGACTATTTACAACGTATTGATCATAGATAAAAACAACTCAACCTACGTTGATTCCCGTTACGGTCAACATTCCCTAACGATCAACTTCCCAATCATCCCTTACTTTACATACTTTACAATGTAAGTGGCGATATCTTCCACTTTATATAATACTCTACATCGTCGATTTGTATCAACGAATAATCGATCCTTCATGTAATTCCTTCGGTAGTTGCGAAACAATTATCTTCAAACTTTCTTTCTCTTTTTTATTGCGATTTTTCTAATTTTTTCGATTTTTTTAACACTATACTATGAAACTCGATGTAGTTTCACCATCTTCACGATCATAATAATTCCGGATAATTTCTTCAATAATTCTTCATTATTCGGACGTACCATTAATTGCGATGGTAGTAAAAATACATGAGTTTTGACTATAATATACATTCTTATTTGCAATGTGCAAATTTCTTCCAACCGTACCAAAATAGACACAAGACTCGGGAAATACAAACTTTACACTTTAAGCAACTAGCAACTATAAAATAAACTTAATCTAACAGGGTAGGCTAAGGTGTAAAGGTGTAACAAAACAAATAATTAGTGTAGTTCCTAAAGGATTGGCTCTACGGGTTGTTCCAGGGGTATCTTACTCTTAAAGTGAGAGTAAACAAAGGTATTATACGGGGGTTAACTAACCGGTGTAGTTAGTTAATAAGCAACATGTAAAGGCGATTTGGGTGTAATCCTAAAATTTACCAATTTAAACAAGTTACTTTATCTAAATCCATAGTACTCATTATTGCAGTCTCGAATAGATATACCAAGCCAAGTTCTAAAGTCTACTACATCACAGGCACACTTATATTTGTGGAATTTGGGTAAACATTTAGAAACAGATATGTTAAATCCTTACAATATCTAACAAGGGTTATTGTGTGTGGGTTATGTATCAAGTAATTTCACAAAAGTATGCTTGAATT
>BQNB010023557.1:4179-61675 GCA_026074375.1 Tanacetum coccineum
CAAAAGAGCTACGCTGATTTGAAGCGTAAGCCGATGGAGTTTGAGGTTGGAGATAAAGTGATGCTCAAGGTTTCGCCTTGGAAAGGGGTTGTACGTTTTGGCAAACGAGGGAAATTAAATCCCAGGTTTGTTGGACCTTTCAAGGTAATAAAAAGGGTTGGAGACGTTGCATACAAGCTCGAGCTTCCTGAGGAGCTGAGCAGAGTTCATAATACATTTCACGTATCCAACTTAAAGAAGTGTTATGCTGACGAACCCTTAGCCATTCTGTTGGATGGACTTCATTTTGATGACAAGCTTCAGTTTGTCGAGGAACCGATAGAAATCACAGATCGTGAAGTTAAACGATTGAAGCGAAGCCGTATCCCATTAGTCAAGGTTCGATGGAACTCCAAGAGAGGTCCTGAGTTTACATGGGAACGTGAAGAACAATTCAAGAAGAAATATCCACACCTCTTCACCAAGAGTGCACCATCGTCAAGTGCTGTGTGATAAGCCTTGAGGACAAGGCTCATTTAACGGGGGGAGACTATAACACCTCGTATTTTAGGTCATTGTATGACATTATTGAAATTCTAATTTATTTTTAGGTTTATGCGCTTTGCTCTTAACCGTAAACTTTAGTTAATCGCGTAAACTGAAATTGATCATACATGCTAACCCCCATTCAACCCCTCAAACAGAAACCACCCCCCACTCGTGTTATAATGTATGTATTATGAGTGACTAATAAATAACTTTGTTCATCTTATTTTACTTGGCTCGTAAATGCTTACGTTTCATAATTAAAATACGTTTAGGCATACCCGGAAGTCTCTAAAACCTAACTACGCCTAAACGCATCATACCCAACTATTATACTCCAAAATATCAAAATAATTAAAATAACATCACATATCATATACATATGCACAAAAATTAAAGATTGAATCAAGTGTTCATCACTTTTATATATATCTAGTTATATCTAGATTTATTCATAAAGTAAATCTCTTTACAACTTTTTTTAAACTTGTCATGCTTAACTCCCCCCCCCCCCCCCCACAACTAGGGTTAGAACGTAGTAACTAGGGTTTGGTTTTAAGTATATAGTTTGACTATAAATAGCCATAGCATCGTCATGAGAAATGTTCGCTCTCTCTCTCTTCATTGTAATCAAAAACTTCATTTTTCGATCCGCTCTTCGCGCTTCTCCAAATCCCACGCACAAAACACCCCATATAAAACCAATTCACACTTTGATTTTCTAAGTATATACTACCCATATACACCAACAATTACTCTGTAGGTGATTCTAAGGTGGTGGGATTAAGCATGGATGTCATCATTCTCAAGTAATAAGACGAAAAAGGAAAAAAGATTTAGGTTTTGAAACCTCAATCTTGGGGTTATAAGCTTGAAGCTTGATTTTGCAATCTAAACATGGTTTTAGCAACTTATTCTACATCTCTTACATCATTACTAATGATTTTCTTAACTCCATCCTTTAGCTCTTTTCTTTTCTTATGGATTTTTGTAATTACATTGTTAAATATAGCCATATTCAACTAATGACTCTTTAAATGTATAAAATGGTAGTTTAATGAGTTTTTTCAATATTATACACCTTTTTTCTCATGTACTATATGTTTATAAATATCATGGGAAAAGTAAATATAAAAGTATGTCGTACTGTATAGTTCTTAAGTAATAAAACTACTGTTTCAGGTTAAATAGGGTTTATAAGTTTTCTTAAATCTTCACATGTGAAAGTAATGAAAGTAAAAGGATTGAACTGTTACAATGAAATTATAGGACCTAGGGATGATATTAGACATTTATTATAAGTACCACATATGTAAAATATGGTTAATAGAGTTTTATCATAGCTAAACTACTACTTAATTAATACATATAAATCAAGGTTTTATAAAGAAATAAATATTAAATTTACTTAGGGGTCTGTCCAAATACGATGATTTTGGACAGTAGTTTTTTTGATATTTTATAAAGAATAATAGCGCCTTCAGTGACTGATTCCATACTGATAAGAAATTGAAAACCGATCTATAACGAAAAAGATACGTTTAAAAACGAGTTTACGAACTATAAATACTTTTATAAAATACTATTTTATAAAAAAGTACTATTCTTATACAGCAACTTTTATTTAAAACATCTAAAACTATGATATACTTTTGATTACGAGATCGTATACGCAAGAAAAGAAAAGAATCAGTTAAAAACGGAACTATAACTGAATAACTAACGACATTTTCGATAATTAAAGTTTTAGGAAATTTTATAAAACATATGAACAGTAAAAATCACTAATACTATATTCATCAGCTGGGTTTAACTTTGTAAAATATTTATATCTTTTTAATAACGTGAACGTACTCGAGGGGAATCACTAAACATCGGAGTTAAAGAATAAGTTATGCGATTACTAAGTTTACGCTAATTAAAGCCTAAACGACAAAGACGCTGTCCATGAACAGTACATTTTCTATATTCATCGACAGAATTTTTAAAACTTTTAATGTAATATTTGATCCTCCCCCCCTTCCTTTCGTCTTACTTACGAAGAACCTAGTAGGATCGTACAGAAACAGCCCGAAGCAACGGGCTTAAAACGACCATGTGTGGTCATTTTGTACGAAAAGTTAAGATTGTTATAAGGTTTTACACTTTAGACAATACTATTTTACTAAATAAATGATTCTGATCGGTGACTGATTTATGCTATATAAGTATATTGTGCCCTTGGTTATCAATGTGTATATATTACTAGGGGGTTTCATAATGAGGAACTCATCTCGGGATGGCGTATGAGGTGTGGTTGCGATTACGATTTAAGTAGTCCGTAAATCTCATCGTAGTCATGGCATGACCCTCTTTATTTATAGACTTAGCCCGATACGATTGTTTGAAGATAACAAACTTTAAGTTATATTCGATTCCATGTTAATATTAAATGTACTCAGTTATTTTATACAGCTCTTAATTTACAATAAGGTGTGATATGTATCGTACTTGTGATGACTTTTATCTGAGATTAATTGAGCTATTTTACCAAGGTGAGTTTCATAGCCCCACTTTTTATAGTTTTACTGTTTTATTATTATTTGGAGGTGAGAACATGCTTTGTTTTATAATTGGACGCAAGTGTTGAAAGTATATTTGGTTATGTGTTGCCTAAGTAGCAATAAACTCCTCTCTAAGTCCCATTATCATGAAACTGTTCAATTGACATCATAGATGCCGTAGTTGCTAATTTACATTATGTGAGCTTTGCGAATGAGTATAAATAGATCTATGTAATTTAACTCCCCGTTTGGTGTGATTTTAGCTATCCACTGGGATAACGAATGATTGACCATGTCGGACTTGGATGTTGGGGTTACACATATGTACGGGCAAAATAACTGCTCTTAAAATAAGCTATTATAGGTTTTGAGCTTCGGTTGTCATGAGCACTAGATTTTTTTGCAACGTTAATCTGGTTTTGTGTATTTTCCGTTGCATATGTTGTAACATCACTCGGGAAAATCTTGCGAGTCCTGCATAATTTAAAGACATTACTCATATGAATTTACCAAACATTTTGTGACGTTTTAAGCAATGGTTTCACGGATGGTCATTGGCACGAGATGCCCAAGGAAGGCATTGGATTTATGTTTTGGATTTGTACAGTTGTTAAAGACTTACGTGTATAATGTTTGCAGGAAATATAATGTATTGTCTTGCTGTAAAACTATGAAACAAAGAACAAGAAAAGCTATAAGCTTTATTGTAATAATGTCTTTTACTTTATAAATCCAATGATATCAGTTTAAACGCTTTTGTGTAGTTTCTTATATATATTGAGTTGCTGTTGATCTTTAAGTTAATGCCCGGATCCTTATTACGTCCCGCTTGTCCCATTTTGGGGTGTTGTTACACAAACAACTTCAAGTAGGAAAATACATGATGGTCCATAAACCTATTGCTCTATCATATTGAACTTTTGGCCTGTTAAGCAACATCTATAGTCTCGGACACCTTTCACGTGCCCATAAACAATTTAGAGTCATCAATCAAAGGCATCAAGTAAACATCAATGTCCTTGCATTCTGGGGTTTATGGCCTAGGACTTAATAACGTACAGCAATAAAGGAACCTTCTTTCATATATAACCACAGGAGGTCCAGATTATACTGCTTGCTCACAATATCACGGCACATGCTGTCAAGCTCTGACTAGGTTTCTGAATGGGTAAACACCATCAGCCAGCCAACCTCTAATCGGACTTTCTTGGTTCCATTTACAAAATTAGGATACTTGGTGTCAAAGTTTCTTCTAATGCTCTACCATCAACAGGTGTTGCATTTTACGGGCTCCGTACCCTTTTTAGTAGGCATGCCCCACAGTCATTTCCTTTGCAGTGTTGACTTAGTGACTTGTACAATTTGTGTCTATGAGAATGATCAGAAGAAAGTAACACAGACACCTTTTTATGAAAAACTTTCTTCACGTGATTTGTGTTACTGTCTTTCATTCTAACTCGTATTTATCACAACCGGAGCAAAAAGCCAATCTTTGGTGTCGCCCCCTGAAATATTAGAAGCAATGTTTACAATAGGAATTTATCGACTCGCTACCCCTAACCCGCTCATTTTAAATGTTTATTTATTGCATAGTATGACGGGTCGCTGGGAGGGAGTTTTGTTACGGTGAGTCAATCAATCTTTTTGATAACTCTCACATCCTTCTATTTATGTTCTTTTTGGAGAGTTTGTATCCTTCACGGTAGGGAAACATACATGTTGGAAAAACTCTAGCATTTCACTTGATATAGAAATCAGTCAATTTACCTTTACCGTCCTTTAAATTAGCGTAAACTTTGCCATAAAGTCTAATCGGAGTCACATAGTCACTAACCGGGAGGGTCACAGCTCCTCGTTGGCCATCTGGCATATTAAACTCTTCATACTCGTTATGTTTTCAAGTGCTTGAGTCGGTACATTACTTGTCTTACTCAATATCTCGTAGCAGTTGTTTATTTTGTTCATTATTCGGAGGAATATAGCTAAGATCATTAAGTAACGCTATCATGTCACTCATCTGAGGTTGTCTTGTGTTATCTATTACTGGCGGTGGCGGAGAAAGATCCGGTTCGCCGTGGTGAACCCATGTTTTATAACCTTGGTTTCCGTTTACCCATATCTTACGTAATGTGTTTTTGGGTAAGGTTTTTGATGGATACCCCAATCATTACTTGTTCGACAAGACTGTGCATAGATAGACATTTATATTCATGGCTCTCATTCACTCAACGGATTGCCAATCATCAAAGAATTTTGTTTTCGGCAATGGAGCCAGTTTTAATAAAATGTTTTCATGATGTCTAAGTGTCCAACTCTTACCAATTACCATAACTGCGTTTTAACGATACAATTAGTTATTATATGCAACTTAATTAAACACATTCAAACGAGGAATACGAGATGTTTTGTTCACCTAGTGAAACTATGGAAGGCAGTCCTAACCCACTCTCTGAATGATTTGTTTCATATATGAATGCGTATAACGTATTTTCTATTGAGAAAATCTCTTGGCCAGCATTTTCCCCTCAACTCCTCAAATATGTGTTTAAAGACATATTCGTAGGAGTAAAGGAGAAACACTGTCGAAATCATCTCAAATAGTAAACCAATTATATGCATTCATATCCTAAATGAGACAAAACATTCAAAAAGCAGTCCCAAATAAGGGACTTTCCGAAATTAATTTCTAATAAATTAATTTCGGACGGGTTTTCTATAAGATGATTAATTTCAGACGGGGATTTTCCGAAATTAATCACTAAAATCCTAAAACATTCCTAAACAGTTCAATAAAACAAATACCAAATGCATATCCAAACGCAAATAACCAAAATAAGTTGTTTATTAACAAATACCAAACGCATCACATATTAATATTTCAAACAAATATTTGATATAAATTCACATTCATGTTTTACAGGAATTATACAATAACAAATTCACATATTAAAAACATTCCTATAGGGTTCAATAAGCTGTTTTTAAACAGCTTATATAAATGGCTTATATGTGGCTTATATGTGTTATTCAAACTAATACCAAAAGCAATTCATAAACTAATACCACGAAAACACATATTAGTAACTATAAACTTTCCCCGACGACATGTCCCCGAGAATACTAAAAGGATAAAAAAGTTAAAACATACCTTCTGTGGCAGGCTCGGCTCGTTCTCGACTCGTTCTTGCCCTCAGCTCGTTCTCGGCTGTCAACTGCCAAACAAAAAAAAATTAACACAATTTTATAATTAACACCATATTATACCAAACCTTATCATAATTAACAAAAATAAATAAAATTACAACCAAACCTGTGGTCTCGGATACTGTTACAAGAATGTCACCACCAACAATTAGAGGGTTAGAAAAAGAAGTAGAAGAATTAACATTTAGAGGGTTTAGAAAAGAATTATGGTTTAGAGGAGGAGGAGGTGGTGGCGGTACTGTGCTCGTGTGCTCGTGTGGTGGAGGTGGTGGGTTCTGTGGTGGTTTCTGTCGTGGAGGTGATGGTTGTGGCGGTGGTGATGGGGAGTGGCGGTGGTGAGTGGTTTTATGGGTGAATAACTTTTTTGGTCGAAGAGTTTGAGTGTTTTTTTGTATGTTTGCGTTTTGTGTAACTCCTGTAAAACTCAGATCTGATTTGCTACCAGATGAATCGGCGACATGTCGCCCGGGTAATTACAATTTGTCCTTTAGCTCAAAATGAGCGCCATAACGAATATTTTGGAGGCCTTTTTAGGCAATATAAAAACGTTTAACCGGGCGAATGTCGCCCGGGAAAGAGTTTATTAAAAATTATCAAAGTTTTTATAAATACTTCAAAACTATTAATTTTTACTAAAGTTTTCCCGGGCTTCCCCAAAATTTTTTTTGTCGCCGGGAATTGGTTTAATTAAAAAAAATTGTACTGTCTTTTATAAATATATTAAAAACTGTATAATTTTTTAATAAACTCTTTCCCGAGCGACATATCGCCTGGGAAGACTTTTATTAATTTTTTTACAGTTTTTAATAATTAATATTTAAAAAATATATTTATATACTTTTGTTTTTATAAATAAAATTTATATAAATAATAATTTTAAACAAACATGATATATTTTATAAAATATATAATTATTTTTTTATAAAATAAATATTTATTATTTATAAAATATATAATTATTATTTATTATAATTTTTTCAAGTATGCACCTATCTCACACGCGCATGCCTCAACAACACTGATCGAACACCTAAAATTTTCATCGGCTCAATTGTCAGTGTTTTTGGAGCACAAACAAAAACACTACTCAGTTTTTGATCGTAAGTACTACATTTCTGGTAAATATTTCATCCTGTTATTTTTCTCATACCTTTAAACCCTGATTTACTTTAACAAACCGTGTTGTATGGTGTTTGTAACTGTCATGTTCCCCCCTAATATTCCCCCCCCCCCCCCCCCTTTTCTACATTAGATGTTCAACGGATGAGTCGATTGTTATCGTTGTACATTAGATGTTTCAACGGATGTGTCGATATGTTATCCGATTGCTACATTAGAATGTTCAACGGATGAGGTCGATATGTTATGTTGTTCATTAGATGTTCAACGATGAGTCGATATGTTTATTGTTAACATTCGATGTTCAACATGGATGAGTCGATTATGTTATCGGGTGACATTAGATGTCCAACGGATGAGTCGATATGTTATCATTATAACAATGATAGTCATATCAAAGGTAGCAAAACTACTTAGAAATCACCCATAAGTAGCTAGAACATGATAAGTAAGTGTCTCAAATCTGCGGTGATTATTTCTTTTTGATATTCCTTTCACGGATGATTGTCTGCTATCGTTACACATTAGATGTCCAACGAATGAGTCAATATGATATCGTTACACATTAGATGTCCAACGGATGAGTCGATATGCTATCGTTGTATCATTGGATATCTAACGGAAGTGTCGATATGTTATGTGTTCATCTAGTGTTCAACGGATGAGTCGAAATTACTATCGTTTGCACATTAGATGTCCAACGGATGAGTCGAATATGTTATCTTTACACATTAGTAGTCAACGGATGAGTGATATGTTATCGTTGTACATTAGATGTCCAACGGATGAGTCGATATGTTGTCGTTGTACATTAGATGTTCAACGGATGAGTCGATATGCTATCGTTGTACATTAGATGTCCAACGGATGAGTCGATATGTTATCGTTGTACATTAGATGTTCAACGGATGAGTTGATATGCTATCGTTGTACATTAGATGTCCAACGGATGAGTCGATATGTTATCGTTACACATTAGATGTCCAACAGATGAGTCGATATGCTATCGTTGTACATTAGATGTCTAACAGATGAGTCGATATGTTATCGTTGTACATTAGATGTCCAACGGATGAGTCGATATGTTATCGTTGTACATTAGATGTCCAACGGATGAGTCGATATGTTATCGTTGTACATTAGATGTCCAATGGATGAGTCGATATGCTATCGTTGTACATTAGATGTTCAACGGATGAGTCGATATGTTATCGTTACACATTAGATGTCCAACGGATGAGTCGATATGCTATCGTTGTACATTAGATGTCTAACGGATGAGTCGATATGTTATCGTTGTACATTAGATGTTCAACGGATGAGTCGATATGCTATCGTTACACATTAGATGTCCAACGGATGAGTCGATATGCTATCGTTGTACATTAGATGTCCAACGGATGAGTCGATATGTTATCGTTGTATATTAGATGTCCAACGGATGAGTCGATATGTTATCGTTGTACATTAGATGTTCAACGGATGAGTCGATATGTTATCGTTACACATTAGATGTCCAACGGATGAGTCGATATGCTATCGTTGTACATTAGATGTCCAACGGATGAGTCGATATGTTATCGTTGTACATTAGATGTTCAACGGATGAGTCGATATGCTATCGTTGTACATTAGATGTCCAACGGATGAGTCGATATGTTATCGTTGTACATTAGATGTTCAACGGATGAGTCGATATGTTATCGTTGTACATTAGATGTTCAACGAATGAGTCGATATGTTATCGTTGTACATTAGATGTCCAACGGATGAGTCGATATGTTATCGTTATACATTAGATGTCCAACGAATGAGTCGATATGCCATCTTTGTACTTTAGATGTCTAACGGATGAGTCGATATGTTATCATTGTACATTAGATGTTCAACGGATGAGTAGATATGCTGTCGTTACACATTAGATGTCCAGCGGATGAGTCGATATGCTATCGTTGTACATTAAATGTCCAACGGTGGTCGACTACTGCTATCGTTGTACATTAGATGTACATCGGGATAGTCGATTGCTTGTTGTACATTAGATGTTTTTCCAAGGATGAGTAAATCATGTTATCGTTACACATTAGATGTCCAACGGATGAGTCGATATGCTATCGTTGTACATTAGATGTTCAACGGATGAGTCGATATGTTATAGTTGTACATTAGATGTTCAACGGATGAGTCGATATACTATCGTTGTACATTAGATGTTCAACGGATGAGTGATTATGTTTCGTTATACATTAGATGTTCAACGATGAGTCGCGATATATTATCGTTGTACAATTAGATGTTTTACGGATGAGTGAATGCTATCATTGTTCGCATTAGATGTTCAACGGATGAGTCGATATGTTATCGTTGTACATTAGATGTTCAACGGATGAGTCGATATGTTATCGTTGTACATTAGATGTTCAACGGATGAGTCGATAGGTTATCGTTGTACATTAGATGTTCAACGGATGAGTCGATATGTTATCGTTGTACATTAGATGTTCAACGGATGAGTCGATATGTTATCGTTACACATTAGATGTTCAACGGATGAGTCGATATGTTATCGTTGCATATTAGATGTTCAACGGATGAGTCGATATGTTATCGTTATAACGATGATAGTCATATCAAAGGTAGCAAAACTACTTAGAAATCACCCATAAGTAGCTAGAACATGATAAGTAAGTGTCTCAATCTCTGGTGAATTATTTCCTTCTTGATCTTCCTCTTCGCGATGATTCTCTGCTATCGTTACACATTAGATGTCCAACGGATGAGTCGATATGCTATCGTTACACATTAGATGTCCAACGGATGAGTCGATATGCTATCGTTGTACATTAGATGTCCAACGGATGAGTCGATATGTTATCGTTGTACATTAGATGTCCAACGGATGAGTCGATATGTTATCGTTACACATTAGATGTCCAACGGATGAGTCGATATGTTATCGTTACACATTAGATGTCCAACGGATGAGTCGATATGTTATCGTTGTACATTAGATGTCCAACGGATGAGTCGATATGTTATCGTTGTACATTAGATGTTCAACGGATGAGTCGATATGTTATCGTTGTACATTAGATGTCCAACGGATGAGTCGATATGTTATCGTTGTACATTAGATGTTCAACGGATGAGTCGATATTGCTCATCTTTGTACATTAGATGTTAAGGATAAGTCGATAGTTATCGTTACCACATTAGATGTCAACGGATGGTCTATATGCTATCGGATTGTACTTTATATTTCTAACGGTGAGTCGATATGTTATCGTTGTACATTAGATGTTCAACGGATGAGTCGATATGTTATCGTTGTACATTAGATGTTCAACGGATGAGTCGATATGTTATCGTTGTACATTAGATGTTCAACGGTTGAGTCGATATGTTATCGTTGTACATTAGATGTTCAACGGATGAGTCGATATGTTATCGTTGTACATTATATGTTTAACGGATGAGTCGATATGTTATCGTTGTACATTAGATGTTCAACGGATGAGCCCTATACTCCCGCCAAAAACTCCCGCCAAATTCTCCTGCCAAAAAATCCCTCCAAATACTCCCGCCAAATACTCCCTCTAAAAAACTGTTTTTTTACCATAAAAGAAGATATTATCCTCACAATCACCCACAGATAACACACATTCTTAGCATCATAACCACAAACATATCACACTGTTATTATGGTAAGATGGTGCCATGGAAGCTTTTGGTGTCCTTGTTGACGGAGATGTAGTTTTGCGAGAATGTATTAAACTAAAAACCCGTGGTAAACTATACTATGCATGTCCACGATCAAAGGTGAACAATCACATGCTTTTTTTGTGTAATATATAAATAATGTGGTTAGTTGTTAAAACTTATTATCTTTACTCTTTAACAGCCTCGCGAAAACACTTTCAGATGTAATTTTTTGTGTGAAAGGTGGAAGAGTCAGGATACTGGTTGTTTCTCTCGGAGCGTCAACAACTCCAATTTATTCTTCAGGATCTTCATCGACTCCAATTTATTCTCCAGGATCTTCATCACTCACACTATTTCTCCAAGTGCTTCAAACCACCTCAAAGCTATTCTCGAGAACTTTAAGAGAATCAGAGTGCTCAAACTGCAAGCACTTGCTTGATAAGATAACGGTACTCGAGGCAACGGTGGATATGTATATGCATCCGGAACAACACACAGTTAATTCAGCCGCACTATTTCACGAAGAAAACGGAGTGTTTTTTTATATAGTTATTATTTAAAACCACACAACGAACCGAGAAAACGGAGTGTTTTTTTATATAGTTATTATTTAAAACCACACAACGAACCGAGAAAACGGAGTGTTTTTTTTATATAGTTATTATTTAAAACCACACAACGAATCGAGAAAACGGAGTGTTTTTTTATATAGTTATATGTTAAACGCATATTTTAAAACCACAGAAGAAACCGAAATGTTTTTTTAGTATTTATATATTTAAATAATAATTATATATTTTATAAGTATCTTTATAAATTTTTATTAATAAAATATATAATTATAAAATATATTTTATAAATAATAATGATTTAAAAGCAGAATTAAATTTTTTAATAAAATATATCATCCCGGGAGACATGTCGCCCGGGAAAAGTGAGCGGGAAAAATTGCCGCCAGGAGTTTCGTTAATTTTTTTTTTAATTTTAATAAAAAGTTTCACGGGCGACATGTCGCCCGGGATAAACTAACGCACGTTAATTAACACTAATCACAACGCTTAAACATTCACGTGAATTATTTTTTTTAATAAAATCTTTCCCGGGCGACATGTCGCCCGGGAAAGTGAGCGGGAAAAATTGCTGCCAAGATTTTCGTTGAGTTATTTTGTCAAATTTTAACCAAGTTATCCCGGGCGACATGTCGCCCGGGAAACTATCTTCAAACTTTGACTAAAAAGTCTATCAGAATTGGTGCCACGTCGGACGGACTTTTGTCGTTTAGTGATGTTTCCCGGGCGACAAATGTCGCCCGGGAAAACTGCGTCACATGTTCTACTTTTTCTTGTAGTGTAATGAATGCAAACCTAACCCATTTACCATTTCTTCAAGTCTTAGTCTATTAGTATTACCAAACTTACGATTTCTATAAGTCTCCTTGTATAATCTTCATGTATTTCCATCATCTTAAATGTGTAAATTTATATATAAATGAAAAAGACATGATAATGTGTACATAAATAGTAGACTTACATCCTCCATTGTTGATGTAGAAGCTGCCAATGTTGATGCGGAAAAGAATGAGTGTATGCCTAACCCTTTTATGATTTCTTCAAGTCTCCGTCCCTGTATAATTAAACAAGTGCCAACATTGCAAATTAATATACAAAAAGGCATGATAATGTGTACATTAAGAGTAATAGACTTACATCCATTGTTGACGTAGAAGCTGCTGCCACTTCTGATGTAAGATTTTCATGTTTTTCTTGAAGGCTACATCCCTCATTTTCCTGTTTACAAAACCAGTAGTGTTATTTACTATCAAATGCGTCTCAAGTCTCTCGGAGTCTTATAGGAGGCCTTTTCGCTTAAAAAGTTATCGGTTTTTAATATTGTAGTTTTATATAACATTAATTATCTGAATTTTCTTTGACACAAAATCTTTACTTGTTTTTAGAATCAATTTGGTAAAATAACTTGTTAAATATAAAAGAATCAATGATCCGGTGGTCTTGGTGAATCAAACCATATAGTAGTCATGTTTAGAGAGAGATAGTAGAGGGAGAAACAAATGTGTGTAAAATGTATTGAAAAGTGAAAGATTACAAGTGTAGCACCATCCATAGAAAGCAATGAAGGGGTTTATATACCACCATCTAATAAATAGTTTATAGTTGATCCACTTCCTTTAGTCCCTACGTATGGCTGGGTTTATTTTTTTTGATTGGGGTTTAAGCGATGGTAATTCTGTATCGTCTTCACATAAAACAGTAAAATTACTATCAATCTTCCCCCTGGGCGTATACGGAATTACTTACAATATTTTCATAACAGTTCATTGTGATTAAGAAACAGAGCTTCACCAAAAGCCTTCCAATGCTGATGATGTACTTTGTGGCCTTGACTTCAAGGTCTACACTTCACTCGAATCATCTTTGTAGTTCTTGTAGCGAGAAATTCAGTATGTTTAATATGAACGAAACTAAGTAACACATACACTTCTGGTTATTAAGGTGAAGCTTCTGAATTAGCTTCACCTTATTCATGCACATATTTTCATTTTGAAGCTTTCAAGTTTCCCCCCTATCATGCAATTCCTCTCTAGAGCAGTTTTAAAGCTTTTTCTTTAAAGCTTAGCATATTTAAGTGACAAACGGAATTAGTAGCAAACCACATCAAATATTTCTCCTTTGTTTATAAGCTTAGGATAAATGTTTGGGGATTCATACAATAGCTCAACAACGTATCTTCTCATGCTTGAATAATTCTTTATCACATTTCTTCCACGCTGGAAGCTCATGTATTATGCATACCAAATGTATCATAGAGATATCTTACCCCATGTCGTTGAAAGATGCTACACAGTCTCATTGTATGATGCTTTTAACAAACGAAGTACCACAACTCTATCCATTCATATGAAGTCGAAATCGTAGCGTCAAAGTCAATTAAGTCTCGGACGTGCGTATTCCTTCCTTCAGGATAATGATGATATTTCTTGTAACACCCAAGGTTAGCTAAGTCCCGGATGTTGACAATTAAACCCTCCAAGTAGTCGAAATGATAACACCAAAGTCAACTAAGTCCCGGATGAACTCATTTCTTCCAGCAGGATAATGACTATCTAGAGGAATCACCATACCATTATGTACCTCTTTTATCATCAGAAACTGTTTCTTACATCTCTTCCCCCATGTAGTTGGAATGGTACACCAAAAGTCACGAGTTAAAACACGAATTTTCTCTACGGTTATGACATTAGTCTTCCTGTAATGACCTAAATTAAGAAAAAGACATGAAGTTCATCACGTGTACTCGTTGTGCGTTCAGATGTATGTCTCCTTCCCCCTTGCTGGTTTTGATACCTCAGAATCAGCAAAACATTGTACGCACATATACTTGAAATCTTGTGAGAAGAATAAATTAGTTCACATCTGTCCTGTAAGAATCAACTGCTGATCAAATCTCTACTCATAAACTCTCTCTGACTATCTTTACCAACCCCTTTGTAGGCTATTTGAAGTGACAACTGATGGAGTAAATCCGATATACCAAACTTGAAACTGAAGTAGAATTCCCCGTTCTTGTGACTTAAGCTTGCACTAATGTTGGAAGAACGGTGTAGAGAATTTGTGCTCCAAGCAAATCTCTAAGTACTCTATACACTCAACTAAGAGGCATAAGATGCACAACACCTCTTGAAACTATCCACAACGTCTTATGCGTGTGACACTGAGTACTACAACGTAACTCCTTTAAGTGATAGTTATCCATGTCTTCAACCATCCACCCCGACTTCTGGAAACTAGATAAACCAAGTATTCAACTTAAATCTTAAGCACGAGCAAGTTATCATTAAAAGTCATGCATCCAACCAACCCCGACTTCAAGATAAAATAAGAACACGCCTTCGTGAAATTGAACTTTGTAGGATCCCGATTAACACTTTCACTTCATATACCACACGAATCTAGATCAAGAAAATAGAGAGTGGGAAGATTTCTAGAGAGAGAAACAAGAGAGAGGTTAGAGAGAAAAGAGAAAAGAGAAAAATGAAATATTATAAATGAAATCCACTTTTTTTCCTTGGTGGAAAAGGTATATATATATACCCCCGACACTTAAAGTGACGATCTGGATATTTGACTAGGACCCGGGCTCGGGTTTTGCTTGGGATTAAACCCGAAACATATACAATATTAGATTAACTATAGAGCCCGATTCCCGATACTTTCCTATTACAACGTTAACTAATTGATTGACCGAGACTTAAATACATAATGAACGAACTTCATGTTCGACTCAATATTTTGAGGCTAACAATCTCCCCCGAAGTGAGTTCATTGATGACACTCCTTCATGAGATCATGAGATTTGCTTTTGCCAGTGTTTGTTTTACGCTCATGTGGTCTGGTCTTTTCTCTTGTTCTTTGTTGTAGGCTTGTGTCCTTCTGCTTTGCGATCTTTACGTTTGAGCCTTTGACATTTGTCTTTACCGTCTATGCCCATCTTGCGATCTTGATGTCTTTTGACCAACATTCTATACTGTTCATCTTTTGAAAGCTTAAATCAGAGTTTGGGGAAGTTTTGTCTTTAACTCTTAAGCTTTCATAATTGTTTGTCTTTGTAGATGTAGCAATGAAATATGGTAATGATCGACTTTGGTTGTTGGGATACCGTTACCACGTTTTAACCTGCAGGTTTACGTTAGTGATAATCAAGAAAATTGATTTGAAAATCAATCGACGTGTTACTTGTAAAAGCATTTTTGTAACACATCGGGAGTTTTAATCTTTTTATCAAAATTCATCAACCGTCAATTCATTTACTGGACCAAATCGATATCCAGTTGTCACAAGTTTGATTCATATAGAATCTCGCAAGTCACCTACCAAGAGCTTGTTTGATGCTGGCTCAAGCAGGATTTCCATCTTCATTGTGAATATAAAAGTTTCATCGGATGTTTATTGTTTCTGCAAATATCACAAGGATATTGCGTAGGACTCTTGTTAACAGCTTGTAAACTTGATGATGTTCAACAAGTGTTTGAAATGGAATGTGTCCTAACGAGATTTTTTATTGATCTCTTGGCTCTAGACTCGATTAGTGCATTTTGGTTTTAGTACTCGGAGGCTGGAGCATATTGCCACCTATTCAATATCAACGATCTCGGAGTGAGATGTCAATAGATAACTTGTGTATCTCCGTGACAAATGAGACAAGTTTCTGTTGAGAGAAACCCGAATGGCTGGGAAGGGTTGTGCATTGCATCACTGGGTCCATGATGTCGTTTTCAATGTCAGCAATCAACTTGTGATTCTGACAGCATATGTATTGACCCGGTTTCTGCCTTAAGTTGTGTGGAGGGCTTCTTTCTTTAGACCCTTTATCCATACATTTCTTTTAAATTCTTCAACGCCTTCAATGCTTACCAAAACGTCATTACTAACACCTTGTTGTGATTGTTCCAGTGTTAACTTAATCTTAGTCGGCATTATTCCCATATACATTCATCTCCAATCATACCTAAGGACTGCTATTTCTAACTTTGGATTATCCTTGGGTAGATCCTCCAGTTCTGGTTGGATCATAGGATTGATTCCTAACCTAACCACCTTATGACTTCAGAATCGTCGTGAAATTAAGATGTTGTTGGGTATAAAGTATAAGATCAACCATAAAACCTTTTCTTACTGTTCAGCACATTGAGTTGATTAGTTTTCATAATTTTAATTACATTTTCTCCCCTTATTTTAAATAATAAACACTTAGTTTTTGAAATACCTTGTGATTAAAATATGTCTTGAAAATTCTGTGGGAGAAAATATTATCAGCATGAATGGTTTGGAACATTTTGATAATGTTTTGAATACATAAGGGAATTGTGTTGTTGATGTATCAAGAACATTTTAAACTTTGTTTTCGAAAAACTCCCATCAAAAATAGGGACCAATTGAAAAATTGTTGTCTTTTTGAAAACCATTGATGAGGATGGAGTGTTGAACACACCAATTTTTGTAAGATTTGAAATTGTCATCGAGAAATTCTTGATAAAAATTATGTTCAAACTTTTTGAATAACCAAAGGTTAGAGGACTTCTCTTCTAAACGGTAAGGGTACGGACCCCCCACACTGATACGTACACTATCATTTTTCTCGAGCTAAAAAACATTGAATGTCTTGTAAGAACAGCTCAAGACCGAGAAACGTTAATTTTCTCGTTGTGAGGATAAGTTATAAACCTTCTTTTATTTGAAGTCTGGGTTATGTACTGAAATTTTTTGTAAATAATCCATTAGAAAATTAGAAAATGACTTGTTTTCGAAACTATTTTCCAACTCAGCGCTCGAACTTCATTTACAAACCGTATTAGTCAATGTTAATGACAGTTCTTATGCCGTAAATGTTAATCGATTCCAGAGATTATGTCGAGAAGATTCTTTTTGGAAATTTTTTGTTTTTCTGATTTTGTATTTATTTACCTGTTGTCCTCAGCATTGCTATATGATGGTGGAATAGTAATTCCAACTCTTGTCGTGATGTAGCTGTCTTGACTGCTACGAGGGACTACTTTTGGTGGAACCAAACTTTGAACCTTGAGGTTCATTGCTGTGGACGAGAATTCCGAGTTCTGAACGGTTATGATCAGAAGTCATTTGATGAAGAACGAGGCTTGAACTGCGTTGTTCAAACGTCATCTGAACATTGAGGAACGGGGCCTGAAGTGTTATTTTCAGCAGACACCATTAGATGTAGCTCATCTTTTGTGAAACCATTCTGGCACTGGTTTCTTAGATATCAAACATTTTTTAGCAACACACTCTGCAGATTTTCTGCTTTGCATAGCTTTAGTGCATCTGCATTTAAGTCAATTCTTTGTTGCTTTTGACCATTGAATGATGTACCTGCACTTAAACCCAGAGTTTGTTTGCATGCATGAATATGAGGGATATCTACTATTGAACCATGCGTGGGTTAACTGTTAACCTTGCCCGTGTAAGAGTTGAGTAACTTTCCTGTGGGAATCCACCTAAGACGAACATTACTAATTCTACCCGTTGGTTTCCATTTAAGACTAGGTCTAGAAGGTGTCGTTTGTGTCCATTTGTATTCTGGTGGACATTTCTTTTCTATCCACCATTTCCATGCCTTATTTGTATTCTCATACAACTCCTTAAAGTAACTCTTGGGTTTCTGAATAGTGGTATCTGATGCAACTGTTTTCTTATGGGGTGTTGTAACAGATTTGTTCGTTTTTCTCTTTGGTTTACTAGCACTAATAGGCACTACTTTAGGCTTCTTAGTTCTAGCATTCACGTCATTCAAGTATTTAGAAACACAAGCATCATGATTAGAATTAAACACAACATTATCCACATTATAACAAACAACATTCACATTCGAAGGTTTGGAATTTGAAATGTCATTGTACGCTGTTACAGATTTTGTTTTCTCTAGAAATACTAGAAAATTCTATGTTGGTCTTCAACTTCCTTCTTTGTAACTTCACTTGGACACTAAAATATTGTTGTGGCACGACCTTATCTTTAACTTGATAGCACTTAAGTTGTGGTCTGCTAACACTAGTAGAGTGATTTACTCCTGTAGATGTAGACACGTGAGGATTAGTATTCCTAGAAGCATGAGGTAACTGAGTTTCTCTGTTTTGTGTTGTGCTAGTGGCAATTCTATACATTCCTGGTGTAAGCGTATTCGTGTGTATTTCCGCTTGTTTTCTATTCTGAGGCAAATTATGTTGAGTGACTTGTTTAAACAAACCATCTGACACATTAGTTTTATTAACCGACTGTTTCGTTTGAAAACTTCTCATTTCAGGAGAATTTGAAAAAGGAGTCGGTTTTCCTAAAACTGATGGTTTTGGAATCCGTTGAGCATTTGGTTGTCGAACAACAGATGGTTTATCAAACTGAGTTTCCACAGACTTTCCTTTGCATTTCTCAATGAGTTTCTTTAACTCACTGATGGCTATGTTCTTGTCTTGCATTTGAGCTTTCAAATCCTGTATTTCATGATATTGTTCACGTTCTTTTCGAAATACATTTGATCCGTTTTCTTTGCAAACTGAGTTGTTTTTCATTTGTTCTTTACATTGTTGTAAAGCAAGTTCAAGAGAAATCGAGTGGTTTTCAAGTTTAGCAAAACTCTTTAAAAGTTTATTATGAACTTCTTTGTTAACAGATTCAGTTTGTTTCGAAAGCTTTTGTGCAAGACATTCACATTCTTTGACTTTATGAAGATACAAGCATTGTAATTCAGCATAAGCATTTAAATCAGACAGAGAATGCAAATATGAACATGTAACATCTTTAGACACACACTCTTCGAGAAGTAGATCATATATGTTTGAAAAATCAGCCTTTTCAGATTCAAGTTCGTCAATCTCTTTTTCAAGGGATTCAACGTACTCAAAGTCTTCATGCATTTCCGTTTTTAGTTCATGAACAAAACAATAACGTCATTTATAGTATTTGATTAAAAGGGCACTCAATAATGATTTTATCACAACTTCCATATCTTGAGCAGTTGGGTTTCACGAAAGAACTCTAGTATGATAGACCAAGCTTGTTCATAATTAGCTTCTAAAAATGATTAATGTTGTTTGTCATTTCGTTGTAAGCTTGTCTACTTTAACTATTGGATTTCTGATACGGGTTCGAAAAGGCAAAGTTTTTAGCAATGTTCAGCTTTGTCTAAACAAACGTTTTTTTTTTTCTCCACATTGTCTACTAATTCTTTAGCTGCGTTCCAATTGAGCAAGTTAGGTTTTGGATGGTGGTTTGAAAATTTCATAAAGACTGTTTTTGATATGTGGTAATATATATGGTTTTACTGTGGTCTTTATCAATTTTGATCTACTATCTTTTTCAAGGAGTCTACTGTCTCTTCCCATTGGGGCAAAATTCTGTTTGCTTTATCTGAAGTTTTTCATTGGGATCTCATACAAAACATGGTTTTTAAGAATTGAGCTATTTGGAGGTACTAAGGATTAGCAAAAGTTGATCTACCATTATTTGTTGCGCATTTGGACGTGCTAGATATGGGATCATCCGGTCTGAATGATTGAATTGCGTTTATAAAGAATTTCATTCAAAAACTTAATTTGTTTGTCCATATCAATCATTTTGTCAATATATTTTTCTTCCTTAACCTTTAAATCAAAAATGACCTTACTTTTCTCTTTGATTTGACCTTCAAATTGTGACTAGTAAAATAGATCTTTTGACTAACTCATGTTGTTTTGATTGACAACTGAAAATTTTCAAATCTGTTTGCAAGATCAGAAGTATCATATGGGATCTCATACAAATAGAGCTTTTCAGATTGAGCTTTCCTGAGGTACCTTGGATTAGCAAAGGTTGGTCTACTATTATATGTCGAGCATTTGGGTGCTAACATATGAATGGTCTGAATTGACTGATTACGAGTGTAAACAATTTCATTCAAAAACTTTAATTGTTTGTCCATTTCAATCATCTTGTCAATATCTTTTTGTTCCTTACCCTTTAAATCTGAAATGACCTTACTTTTCTCTTTGAGTTGACCTTCAAATTGTGACTTTGTTAAAAGACTCCTTTTTACTAACTCATCGTGTTTTTGATTGACAACTGAAATTTCATAGGCTTTAGTTTTTAAACCTTCTTTTATGTCACTGTCTTTACGAGCTAATAGTCCTAGAGTTTCATTTAACTTTGTTTGAATAATGTCATAATCAATCGTCCGGTTATTAAAGGCTTTGTACTTCTCAAACTTAGTCTGTTTGTTCTGAAGTGCAATCAGATAACTATCCCGACAACTAGTAGCCTCCCCCAGAGCCCTACTAGTCTCATCAAGGTTAGTTTTGCACTTTTCTAATTCTTGAGTCAATGATGCGTTTGCTTTCTTTAATTGCTTTAAAATCATTTTGTTTTCCTCAGTATCAAGAGTTAAATTTGCAATTAAATTAGCAAGCGCAGCACGCTCATCATCACATTCTGTAGCATTTTGGTCAACCTGATTATCATTATTACATATATTTGATGAATCATGAGTGACATTGCTATCATCCTTCTCCAAAACATGTGTCATTAATGGATTCAGGTTGCTCAGAATGTCGTCTTTCATTTGCAAACACATTATTTTCATCATGGTTTTGTACCTGTTCCAATGGCTGTTCAGTTGAACTGGATTCTTCTGGTAAGACCTCCTGAATCTTTGCCATGAAACTGTAATGTGCTTCCAATTCATGTTCATCAATCTCTTCATCCGTGTCCGCTAGCCAATCAGCTTGCTCAGCTTGCAGTGGAACACCTTGTTCAGCTTGTTTGCACATCATCATCTTTTCCTTGTGATACGTGTAGTCTTTAACCCGCTTTGGCTTCCTGCATTCCTTTGCATAGTGCCCAAATCCCTTGCAGTTAAAGCACTATATCCCATTCTGTTGCACTACCTGACTGCCTACAGTTTCCCTAGCCCCAACAACTGTCATTGTCCTTTGATTCCCAAACTGCCATGACTGATTGTCGTTGTTATACCTTGGTGTGATATCTTCAGTCTTGTTCCTAGAGTTTGAAGAAGTTCAAAGGTTGTTGTTGCTAGGTTTGTAGATCCTTTTGAAATACTTTATAAGGAGTGCCAAATTCTTTTGCATATCCTTATTCCTCTAAGCTTGTTCAGGATCACTGTCTTCTTCAGACAATGACTCAGATTGAGGTGTAACTGGTTTGGCGATCTCTTTACCTTTGTGTCTGGTAGATGCACTAGGTCTTGTAGAAGATGATGTTGCATTAGATCTTTGAGGTTTTGGTGCTTGATAGTAATTATCTGAATATGGTTGAGCAGCCGCAAGAAGTGCTAATAGATTTGCACTTTTAGCTATTCTCTCAGCACGGATATCATTAACTTCATTTTGATACTGCTTTAGAATGTCAAAAGTGTGTGATATGAGATGGTGTCTATTTCTTTTGATTGCTTGACAACCGTCACAAATCTTGACCATTCTGGTTGAAGTTGTTGAAGAAATTGAACGTTCACTTGCATTGTAGTAACTTGCAAGTTGTTCCTTGTCAACTCATTCATCAGTTTATAAAACCGTGAGTAATACGACTCCATTGATTCTCCATCTCGAGAAGTAAACTTCCCAAATTCCCAGAACAGATTGGTCTTTACATCTTGTACGTTCAATGATTCACCCTGTTGTAGCCTTTCAATGGCTATCCACATCTCATTCGCTGTTTTACAAGCATCAACAGTGGAATAGATATCATCTCCAATACCAGTTAAAAGCAAGAAAATTGCTTCTTTTTCAGACAGAAAGTGTTCTTTGTTCTCTGGAGTCATGTTCAATACTGTTTCAATTGTTGTATGTTGTTGTATTGCAGGATTACCTTCCGTTGCAGCAACAGCTTGAACTAGTACAGTAGATGGCACGTAGGGACCAGATAGTATGCTTTTTCTCAGTCCCTCACCATTTGGTTTCGTGTCAATGTACCGTAGAAAACGTGATCTCCATTGTGAATATCTTCCTGGTCCAAGCATTGGTGGACGATCTTTTGAACCAGCTGCCATGATATTGTTGTGCATTTGACTATCTGTTGAGGATGTATTGACTGGAGTAGACATGATGAATGAATGGTTATGAATTATGAAGTGTGAAAGTTGTTGGATCTTAAGTGGATATGATGTGATTGAGATGTTGTTGTTGGTCTATGTATGCAATTCTCGTTCACGTGATTTTTCAATTCTATATTAAAACGATAAATGATTAACGGGATTTTACAAAATCAATTGAAATCGTGAATTGAATATCGATTGTTGTTGAGGTTTGTTTCTTGTGTGATTATTGCAGTTTAAAGTCCTTGTTGATGGTTTTGGATTTGGTTTATGGTTTGATGATTTGTTTGGAATTCGGCGCTAGTTGGATCTATGAAAAAAATAAATTTTACCTTATTACCAATCTAAATTTGTGTAAAAATAAGCTAAAAAGGCTATAGAAAAAATTATATTATTACTAATTTTTCCGCCAAAAGTGTCCTAAAAAGGTGCGACCGAATTTTTTTTTCCCTAATTACCAAAATTTGAATTTGATGTAAAAATAGGTTAGAAAGGACTTATATAACAAATTACATGTTACAAAATTTTTTTCGTAAAAAAGTGTCGTAAAAAAGGGTGTCGTCTGGATACTTTTTTTTTTAAATCAAAAACCGGCTGGGTTAGGTGTTGAGCAAAACCGCCTTGAAAAATTTGACCCATCCGCCGTGTCAATTAAATACTCAAACGGCTGCTATTTCTTGCAACTGGCTGCCTTTGTACATTCACCAACCGCCGGACTTAGTAACTCGCCGTCTATTTAGATTAACTGCGCCGCCACATTAATTAGCAATACCGCCGTGATAGTTGACAATCGCCGCCAAGTTTAGTTAACTCGCCGTGGGTTTTATTCAAGCACAACTCGCCCGTGTATTTGTTACAATTGGCCAGGTGACGTCTTATTTTTGGCAATTATAAGCAAGTTGACGTGAACCTGTAAGTAACCTCGCGCTGCCAAAATAAGTAACCCACCGTCCAAATAAAATGATTATTTAAGCAACGCTCTCTGTTGACCTAGTCAAACCTCCGTGGAGCACTTTCTTCTAAATATCAGGATCTTGTTCCATATGGTTGTCAACTCGCCGGCTATAATAAACAATATTATAACCAACGTACTCACGATGACAACCAATGCTCGATTTAAGCCAAAATCAATCCATATGAACTTTTTTAACCCACGACAAAATAAGCTAGATGTATGCAATTACTAAGGAAGATTCATTGTAAAGATAGTCTTCCTATAAAATGTATTTTCTTCTTAGATCGTTCACAAATGAAGCAAAACCTCCACGAAGAACCCCCCCCCACCCACCAACTTAGCTTTGTAATAGCATATATCGAACTAGGAGCTTGTTTTAAGCCATGGATTGATAACTCATTAGCTTTTTAATCAATGTAGAATCAAGAGAGAGCAAGATTAACAAACAATTAAGCCAAAGGATCAAATGAGAGTCGTGGCTTTGTTTTTGCGCTTCGCAAAATGGACCACGAATTTGAGCTTATTTAGAACACACAAACAGACTCGATTAACCCTCGATGCTCTGATACAATTGTAGGGATCCCGTAACACTTATAACATATTATTATCATACTCGTATTTGATCAAGAAAGGAGAAGAAGAGTGAGTTATTTTAGTAGAGACGAGATGAGAGAATAAATAGGAAAAAGGAAAAGATTTGAAATGAAACAAGCGCGTAACATTTTTCCCAAAGAGGAAGAAGTTACTGATTACCCCGACACATTAAAGTATCGTGTAGCGGATATTAACTTTAGGACTCGGGCTCTGGTTTTGGTTGGGATTAGAACCGGGTAAGAACATATACAATATTAGTTTAACTATCGAGCCCGATTCCCGATATTATACTATTTACAACATTAACTAATTAATGACTGAGACTTGGTACACGTAGATTTGAACGAACTTCCTGTTAGGCTGTAAGTAGTTTTGAGGCTAACATAGTAGAGCAACGGAGTCTTACTTGTTGTGAAGTTGCTTGGCTGGTGGAGTTTGTTAAGATCTTGGCATTCACAAATCTTCAACCAGTGGGATTTGTGTGTGCTAATCAAGAGGCGCTTGTAAATATAGCAGGTAAGATCTAGTATTCCATGCTAGAACAAAACATATAGAGAGTGGATTGTCTTTTGTGAGGGATCAAATGAAGGCTGTTTAATCAATCATTCTTCATGTAAAAACCAAAAAAACACAGTTAGCAGCTTTTTCACAAAAGGTAGTTTCAGTGGATCAGCATATTCCCTTTTAGGCAAGTTGGAGTTTCTTGTTTCCATCCACTCTCCACTTGAGGGGGAGTGTGAAAGAGTAAGGTAAGATAGTCCAAGTGTACGCATAGTGTTAAAGCAATGTAACGTAAAGGACTGGACTACTGTAAGTCTAGAATGTAGTTATAGAGTAGTCTATAAATAGTTGGTAACAACCCTTGTTATTTTTTTGTATTAATGAGAAATATACAAAACTTTTCCTTCCCTCTTTTATCTTCTTCATCAATTAGATGAAAAAAATATGAAAATGGTCTACGTGCACCTTCCGCTGTTTTTGAGAAATGAAGCACTGACCAGTACGCATGAATAGCTAAAAAAATATTCATGGTGTTAGTAAAATGATATATTGTTGTGTGTTTTAATAATGAGACAATTGACATGTGGAACCGAATAAAATCTGAAGAGATATCTTTTGCGTGCTGTTACTTGATGGACTGGTATACTTTAGAGAACTGTTGCAAGAATGTGTTGTTTAGAAGTGCAAAAGACATAATTACGATTACAAAATAAAAAATTAAAAAAAATACATGAACATGTTTTATTTTGGTTGGTTTATTGGTTTAGCTTGTAGTGTAATAGAACAAATAGATGCAGTTATAATTGAAGACAATGGACAAAAAGTACTCGTGAGCGTAAGTGTAACACATCGTATGTCCTCGTCCTTTTCACTGTATCATCATTCTCGTGTTATTGTTTTTCACTTTTAAAAAAAGGGCACGATTGTTTATCTTCTGTTTTCATATAGTATTAATATTTTGGAAGAAAATGGATAGAATAGCAGTTTTCTGATGATGCATTTAGTATATATGCTCTAAATCTGTGTCGAATGTTCTTGTTTGTGGATTTGGAGTAATAGATTCTCATATGTTCACAAAACACATTCTTGATTCCGGTTAATAATATAACTGCTGGTGCTTAGTTTTTAGTTGGCATATGATCTGTTAGAATAATACTATATGCTGCAAAGTTTGGTTCTAAAAAGTCAAAATGGTACCTTATTCCCCATGTGATACACAAAACAGGGTCAACAGTCACGTCTTTTAATCTTCTTGATACATATGTTAGAACCCACAAAACTTTAGATATCTAGACATACATGATCAACACCATGCACAAAGATGCTATTATGTAGTCGTTTAACCATAATCAATCCACTTGCAACCGTGCTTAAATCAAGTTTGTCCATGCATTTCATAATCATGCTTATGTTTTAAGTGAGAGTTTTGCTAACATTAAGAAAAGAGTGTCAACTAAAAAGGAGTATCCCCACAAATAAAATTAACAAAAGTTAACTTGTAAAATGGATGATAAGATTCTTGTAGGAAATTCCAGCATCACTGCATAATATTGCAGTATATGATAGTTTGTCCATCGCGCATATGTGCTATAGTTAAATATACCATCATGATAAAGTATATGATAGCTTTGTCGAAATCACAAAATATCCTCACATTATGATAGACTAGAAAAATATACCATCTTGATTCTTGACGAGTAGCGGAAATTTGTGAAAGAACACCCTCCCCTCATTATCTTGATCAAAATCAACATCATGATGCTTTAAAAAAAACTTGGGCATGTCTCATGAGACACATGAATTAGTAGCTAAAAGAAGATTGTTAGATAATTTGTAACATAAAACTTTTGAACCATTTATCATAGTTAATTAGTTAACACATCTGTGTAAAAATAACACCTCACGATCTATTCAACCAACCACCCCTTTATTTTATTAATAGAATCAGAAGGGTAGTCCTCAACCGAGTGCTACCCAATACAAATACAATGAAAAACTGAGTAATCCCCAAACGGGTGTTACTCTAAAATACAAGAACTCACACCCACAACTTACAATTACACGATTATAAGGATTAACAAACAACTTAACATATCTTAATGATCAAACTTTGAGAGAGATGATATCAAAGACTGAATGAGAGCGTGTGTAAACCAGGGCTAGGGTTGAGCTTTATATAGGCTTCAAGAATCCACTTTAGCCCCTGAAGAATATAAACAATGCTAAACACAAACCAAACGTTAGATATAATGCAAACTACTTTGGGAAGTTTACACAACTAGTCCCTGTAGTTTGCACATAACAAAATTAGTTTGTTATTCCAACATCCCCCCTCAAACTGATTTTGTATACATGTTCAAAAGGGTTAACTTTTTTACTAAAAAACTGTGCTGAGGAAAGCCCAAGGCTTTGGTAAAAATATCAGCAGTTTGATTTTCAGAATCAATTTTAGTAGTCTTAATTAAACCAGAAGCAACTTTTTCTCTTATGTTGTGAACATCTAGATCAAAGTGTTTGGTTTTTTCTTGCATTACTGGGTTTGCAGCAATCTGAATTGCTACACTGTTGTCACAGAAAAGTTCAGCAGGAAGTAAGTTTGTTACCTTTAAATCCTTTAAAATATTCACAACCCACATTAATTCACATGTAGCAGCTGTCATTGATCTATATTCTGCTTTAGCAGAAGATTTGGACAAAGTAGCTTGCTTTTTGCTTTTCCATTAAACCATGCAACCATTAAAGAACACACAGTATCCTGAGACTGATCTTCTAGTCACAGGACACTTAGCGCAATCTGAATCAGCATATACCTTTAAAGACATATGTTCAGATTTCTCATAATTCACACAAGATCCTGGAGCACCTTTAAGGTACCTTAGAACCCTTAAGGTAAGATCCATGTGAGACTGTAAGGGAGCTTGCATATGCTGACTAAGACAGTGCACAGAGTATGAAATATCAGGCCTAGTCAGAGTCAAATATATCAGCTTTCCTATAAGTCTCTGATAACTTGTAATGTTTTTAAGAAACTTATCATCCTCAGATTCTTTATGAGATAAGATTATATTTTCAGGCAAAGGTGTTGAGACAGGTTTACATGCCAACATTAAAGCTAATGGGATTAGCTATAACCTTGGTTGGATAATTGACTCAGGAGCAAACCAACATATTACTTCAAGTACTAATAATATGACAAATGTTATTGATATTTTAGAACTAAATATAACAGTTGGTCACCCAAATGGTACAACTGCTAAGATAAGAAAGGTTGGAAATCTGAAATTAACTAACAACATAGTGCTTTTTGATGTGTTAGTTATACCTGAGTATTGTGTTAGCCTGTTGTCTGTTAATAAGCTGGTCAGGGACAGTAAATTGCATGTTGGTTTTGATGAATATGATTGCATCATTTAGCATTTGAAAAAGGAGAATATTCTGGGGACTAGTAGTGAGGCTGGAGGCCTCTATGTGTTTAATACTGAATGTAAGACCCAAAGTTTTAAAAATAATAACAGTTTCTTGTGTTTTAATGTTTGTAAAGGCATTTAGCATAACAGACTTGGTTATCCTTCAGACCAAGTCCTGTCTGTTCTGAAAAACAGACTGAGTATTGGTAAACCAACTCATGCCATGCCTTTTTAAGTTTGTCAACATGCCAAACAAGTGAGAGAACCTTCCCTCTAAGTGAGCATAAGTCTGACTCATTAGGGAGCCTTATTCATCTAGACCTTTGGGGACCCTATAAAGTCACAACTAGAGATGGATTTAAGTATTTTTTTAACTGTGGTTGATGACTATTCTAGAGCTGTATGGGTTTATTTACTAAAAACCAAAGATGAAGTGTATGATCACTTTGTTAGTTTTGTCAAACTAATTGTCACTCAGTTTTCTAAAATGATAAAAATTATAAGGTCTGACAATGGAACATAATTTGTTAATCCCATTTTTTAACTAATAGTGGTATAATTCATCAAACTAGTTGTGCTTATACCCTCAACAAAATGGGGTTGCTAAGAGGAAACACAAACATCTGCTGAATGTGGCCAGAAGTCTGATGTTTTACGAGGGAATACCTTTATGCTTTTGGTCTGAATGCATTCTAACTGCCACATATTTGATCAACAGGCTACCTTCTTTAGTGTTAAATGGAAAATCACCTTTCTTTAAATTGTATGGTAGGGAACCATCTCTCTCTCACCTAAGAAGCTTTGGTTGTCTGCATTTTAGTAAAATTTTGAATGAAAATAATAAATTTTCTCAAAGATCAGAGAAATGTGTCATAATTGGTTTTCAACTGTCAAAAAGGCTTATAAACTATTAAGTCTTGAAAACAGAAGTATGTTTTATTCCAGGGATGTCAAGTTTTATGAAACAGTCTTTCCTTATAAAATGAGTTTAGAAAAAGATAAGTGTCTTGTTAAAGATAGTTTTGAGTTAAAAGAGTTTTCTTAAAATGATGATTTAACTAGTCATAAAACCTTTTTTGATGATTTTCAAACTGATGGTCAAGCTTCAAGTCCTAATGATGATGGGGGAGAGCCATCTGGTAGCAACATTGGTTTTGAATCTGAATCAGATGATACTGCAAGGGAGCAGTCATTTGATAATGATTAAGGATCAATGCAGATAGGTGAAGAAGACTTATCTGGGGGCAATGTTTTTGAAAATTTTGATGTTCCCACTAATCTATTTAACCCTAAGGAGAGCAACACTGAGGATAATAACACCCTTAGAAGGTCTAGTAGGCAGTCAAAATTGCCCCCTAAACTAAATGATTATGTGCTTGACAGCAAGGTTAGATATGGTCTTGACAAATTTGCTAATCATACCTAGTTGTCTGTTGAAAACTATGGATTTATTTCTAATATTAATATGTCCTTTGAACCCAAGTCTTATGAGGAGGCTGCTCTTGATAAGAATTGAGTTCAGGCCATGAATGATGAAATAGAGGCCCTGTATGAAAATAATTCTTGGGATCTTGTTGACTTACCAAAAAATAGGAAAGCTATAGGATCTAAGTGGGTTTATAAAATAAAACACAAATCAATAGGGGAAATTGATAGATACAAAGCCAGGTTAGTTGCCAAAGGGTTTAACCAAAGAGAAGGTTAAACTATGAAGAGACCTTTAGTCCTGTTGTATAAAGACTGTTAGGTGTTTGATTAGCTTAGCTGTTCAAAATGGCTGGTGCTTGTTTCAACTGGATGTTAACAATGCCTTTCTGTATGGTAATCTTGATGAGGATGTATACATGCTACCACCACCATGATACTTTGATAAAAATGAAACAAGAGTTTGCAAACTAAAAAGATCTCTCTATGGTCTCAAACAGACTCCTAGACAATGGAATAATAGATTGTCTGAGGCCTTGGTTGAAAATGATTTTAAACAAAGTGGACATGATCATTCCTTATATACAAAAGAATCTGGTGGTAGCTTTGTTTCTCTCTTAGTCTATGTTGATGACATTGTGTTAACCGGTAATAATATTAATGAAATCAACAAAGTTAAAACCTTTTTGAAAAGTAAGTTCAAGATTAAAGATCTTGGTGAGCTTTGATACCATGTAAAAATAACACCCACGATCTATTCAACCAACCACCCCTTTATTTTATTAAGAGAATCAGAAGGGTAGTCCTCAACCGAGTGCTACCCAATACAAATACAATGAAAAACTGAGTAATCCCCAAACGAGTGTTACTCTAAAATACAAGAACTCACACTCACAACTTACAATCACACGATTATAAGGATTAACAAACAACTTAACAGATCTTAATGATCAAACTTTAAGAGAGATGATATCAAAGACTGAATGAGAGCGTGTGTAAACCAGGGCTAGGGTTGAGCTTTATATAGGCTTCAAGAATCGACTTTAGCCCCTGAAGAATGTAAACAATGCTAAACACAAACCAAACGTTAGATATAGTGCAAACTACTTTGGGAAGTTTACACAACTAGTCCCTGTAGTTTGCACAAAACGAAATTAGTTTGTTATTCCAACAATCTGCATATGCCAAAATTAGCAACTACTATACAAGGGAAGAAAATAAGATATGCACTTAGTTTCCAAGAACAAAACTTACAAGATGTAGTATAAATTTCACTTTTTTCAGACACTGAAACGGGAGTCTTTGCCAACCACGTTAACATCACAGCCCACCCCCAAGCTAAATCGCTAGCTAAAGGAATAAACTTTAATTAAACTCTGCATTTTCTTGCCAGTTAAATCTAACGGCCTTATGATGTGTAGTGAAACAATAGAACAACCAACGGGCTGTGCAACAAAATAGTAACCACATGGACGGACACTGTCGTTCAAGCTGGGATAGACCAAAAGTGAATCAGTGAAAACTATACGGAACAGCTAGGGTTCATGTAATTTAATCTTGTAGACTCTGAACCTCATGAATGACAAAGGAGGGGAAAATGAATAAAGAGCACAACTAACCTATTTTATTTCTAACGACCATATTGGATGTATGAAAATGCATATAACATATATAGCATTTGGCGTTTGCGTGAGCAATATTTTTATCACTGAAACATGTGTTGTCCCAATATGTTGAGTCGAAATCTAGTTGCAAATATACTGAATAATTGTTATTTCGTCTAACTTTTAATCGTTGTATGTACATACATATATATATGGTTCTAAGTGAACCATTGTGTCTCTTCGGTTTGTAACCGAATTTAACTAACTAACTAACCGCCATAACTAACTAAACGATTATAAACTATCTAACGTACAAGTTTAGTCCTTTACGTTTCACTATTTACATAAGAAGCAATATCGAGATTATTTAGTTCACATTCTCCTCCCTAATCTTGATTGTTGCTTCGTCCTAAGTCTTGAACTCCGAGCATTTGTCGCATAGTCACAAACTTTAGTCTTGGTAAAGCTTTCGTTAGTATATCTGCTCTTTGTAATTCTCCACTGACGTGTTCCACATTGATGTGTCCATTCTCTACGCATTCCCGAATGAAATGATAGCGAATGTCTATGTGCTTGCTTTTTCCATGAAAAACTGGGTTCCTGACGAGTGCTATTGCTGAAATGTTGTCGACCTTCAGCGTTATTCTTTTTTCTTCCCAACCTGTTAATTCACTAAGTAGCCGTTTTAACCATAAGGCTTGACATGCTGCTTCAGTAGCCGCCATGAATTCTGATTCACATGATGAGAGTGCTACTGTTGGTTGCTTCTGAGTGCACCAGGTAATAGGTGACTCTCCAAAGTAAAATACTATTCCAGTAGTTCCTTTTCCTTGATCCGTATTGATTCCATAACTACTGTCGTTGTAACCTGTTAACACGATTCACCCTTAATAACACAAGATCCGGAGGCTTGGTAAAATGGAAAAGAAAAGTATCCATATTATTTAGAGAGAAAAGAGATGAAATGGGAAGTGGTTTCATAAATATCTGTGAGTAGTTCCGACTGTTAATCCCCCCCAAGATCTGCGTTGCACCAGGTAATAGGTGATTCTCAAAATAAAATACTATTCTTGTAGTTCCTTTTCTTGATCGGTGTTTGTCTCACTAAACTACTGTTGATTTCAACCTGTAATCTTGCAGCCGATTCTATCTTGTATTTAATGTTCTGCTCATTTGTTCCTTTGATGTATGGGATACTTGCTTATTGCCTTAACATGATGAATCCTTTGGGTCTTGCATAAATATGAATGGAGTAGTATGACGGCAGGTAAAAAATAGATCTGGTCTAGTATTGTAGGTAGTTACCTGGTGACTTTCCAAGTAAACTTTGGTAATAATTGTTGCAGTCAACTGTTTTTCCATCTTCCGCCTTGACAATCATTGTAGTATCGGGATCCATTGGTATCTTTGTGTCTTACTTTACTTCTTACATTGATTCTTTTCAAGACTCTTGTTGATTTTCCTATTTGCTTGATTGTGATCTCTCCTCCTTGTCTGAGTTAACTTTATCCCAGGTAATAGCTAACAATCCTAAGTCGCTCATTTCAAATTTGTCTTTCATCTGGGATTTAAACAAGTCATTTCCTTCCTTGGAGTGCCCGTGATTATCAAGTCATCTACGTAGACTCCAACTATAAGTGTAGAAGTCTTGCTTCTCTTCGTGTAAACTGCTTGTTCGAGATTACATTTCTTAAAGTCTAATGACTTTAAGGTTTGATCAAGCTTCACATTCCAAGCTCGTGGTGCTTGCCTTAAGCCATATAATGCTTTAGTGAGCTTGTAAACTTTCCCTGAATTTCCTTGTTGTATGAAACCTTCAGGTTGTGTAACATAAACTTCTTCCTTCAAATCTCCATGTAAAAATGCTGATTTTACATCTAAGTGATGTACTTGCCATCCATGATATGCTGCTAGTGCTAATATCAAACGAACTGTCTCGATGCGTGCAACTGGTGCAAATACTTCGTCGAAGTCTATTCCTTGTTCCTGTACATATCCTTTTGCTACTAATCTTGCTTTGTATTTGATGATTTCTCCTTTTGCATCCCTCTTGGTCTTGAAAACCCATTTGAGTCCTATTGCCTTGTGATTCGTAGGCAAAGTAGTAAGAGTCCATGTGTTATTCTTGTTGATTGAATCCAGTTCAATCTCCATGGCCTCAATCCACTTCTTATCTGTTGATGCCTCCTTGTAGTTACGTGGTTCTTCTTCCGTAAATAACAGATTTTCGGTTTCAACTTCACGTGCATTCTCATATATTTCCGTTAAATCTTTGAAACCTCGTACTGGTGTATCATCAAATCCATTTTCTGATCTCTTTGTAGAACTACTAGTAGCTTCTTCTGCCTCTTCCGAGTGTGGGTTGTAATTGTATGTTGGTGGGGTGATTGGAGAGTCTGGAGCAGTAATTGGTTCCTGTTCCTGATAGGTATTGTCATTGTTTTCTGAGTTGACTTGTGTAGTGTTTCCATTGTCGACTCCTTCTACCACAAAACTTGCCCAAAAAGAGCCTTGTGTACTTGTTTCCTCTCTGTTGTTATCCCAATCCCACGGTTTTGTTTCCATAAACTTCACATCCCTGCTAACATGTTTCCTTTTTCCTTTTGGATCATATAGTCTGTATGCTTTTGATCCTTCCTCTACGCCTAAGTAGACCATGGGTATGCTTCTATCGTCCAGCTTTCGCAAATGAGGGATTGTTATTTTGGCATAAGCTGTGCATCCGAATATCCTTAGGTTTTCCAGATTTGGTTTTCTGTTGTAGAGTGCCTCATATGGAGTTTTATCTACCAGGGCTCTTGTGGGTACCCTGTTTAATATGTATATGGTGTGTCTGACTGCTTCCGCCCAAAAGTTTAGTGGTAACTTCATTGCTTTCATCATACTCCTAGTAGTAGATAGCACTGTTCTATTTCTCCTTTCCACAACTCCATTTTGTTGAGGTGAGTAAGGTGCCGTCAATTGTCGTGCTATTCCATGCTCTTTACAGTATTTGGTGAATTCATTTGATGTGAACTCACCTCCCCTATCTGTTCTTAGCATCCTTAATTTCAACCTCATTTCCGTTTCAATCCGTTGTCTAAATTCCTTGAAAGTGTCAAATGCTTGATCTTTCGATGTCAGAAAGTAAGCCCACATAAAACGTGTACAGTCGTCCACTAACAAGAAAATGAGTTTCTTTCCGGAGTGTGTGGCTGGACTTATAGGACCACATAGATCTCCATATACTAAATCCAACGGGTTCTTTGATCTGAACTTGGCTTGATTTGGAAATGGTGTCCTACTGTGTTTTCCTAATAAACATGCATCACAAATCTGTCCTGCATGGTTTATTCTTGGTATTCCCTCCACTAGATCCTTTCTTGTCATCTTCCTTATGTCGTCAAAATTCAGGTGACCTGATCTAGAGTGCCATAACCATGCTTGGTTATCTACATTTGCTAAGAGGCATATGGGTGCTTCTATTTGTAGTCTAATACTGTAAAGTCGATTCTTAGATCTTTCAACCTTCATTAACAACTTCTTATTCTTATCATACAAAGTCAGTTTGTTTTCATCCATGATGATCTTACAACCTATCTCAGTAAGTTGTCCTAAACTAAGTATATTGCTCTTGAGGTTTGGAATGTAGTATACATCCGATACTATCTTTTGTTCATGGTTCCTACATCCTAACAATATAGAGCCTCTTCCTTTTATCTCCATATACGATCCATCTCCAAAACGAACTCGTCCAGTTGTACTTTCGTTAATATCCCTAAAATGACTCTTAGTTCCCGTCATATGGTTACTTGCACCATTATCTAAATACCATATGCTTGCATCTGTTGTAGCATATTTTCCGAGTTGAATATGTCCTTCATTCAACAGAACTTCCTCGTGTTCAGTTTCATGTGCAGTTATTAATAGTGATGGTTCGTCATCTTCTAAGATAAGGTTTGATTGTTCCTAGTTTGTCGATGTTTCTTTGCAGTCCTTTCTAAAATGTCCAAATTTCCTACACTTGTGACATTGTATTTTGCTCATATCCCACTCACGCTTATTCCACTTTGGTTTTCCTTTGTGAGTTGAGCTTTCCTCCTTTGAGTCGTATCTATTTCTATTACGTTGCCAGTTTCCTCGTGAAAAGTTTGTTCTACCTCTGCGATTACCAAATCGTCTTCCTCCTCTCGAGTGTTCGCCATGTGCGAAAAGTAAGTTTTCCTGGCTTTCTACTTGTCCTCCCTTTCGAAGTTTTATCCTTTCCTCAAATGCCTTGAGTTTTCCAATGATCTCGTCTAGGGTAATGTCATCAAGATCATTTGTTTGTTCTATGGATGCTACTATTTGGATGAATCTATCTGGTGTGGAGTCTAATAGTTTTCGTACTAAAAGTGATTCATCAAGTGTCTTTCCTAATTCTTTTGCCTTGGTGGCATAGCCGTTTAGTTTAGCCGTAAATGCATCCACTGTGTCGTCTTCCTTCATCTGAAGTGTTTGAAACCCAATCATCAATGATTGTAACCGTGCTTGCTGCACTCTCTCTTCTCCAACGTGTCTCCTTTTTAATGATTCCCATAATTCCTTTGCTGTTTCACAACCCGCTACTTGTAAAATCACATCTTCGGTCAACGCTTGATATAGGAAGGCCGTCGTTGCCTTGTCCTTCTTATCATCTACTTGCGTGTTTTCCTTAGGTTCTATCGCTTCCCATAAACCATGTGCTTCTAATATGACCTTAATTTGTATAGCCCAAACGGTGTAGTTTGTGGTTTTCAATTTAGGGCATTGATATTGTGCGATTGGTGTTACGGGTTTTAGTGGTGTCGAAGTGTTAGTCGTATCGTCACCAACCATCTTATATGTGCTTATTATCTTCACCTTCTAATCGTATGGAGTTTTCTAATTAGTATGGTATTCCTACTAATACGGGAATAGAAATAGTTTTCGGGGAATCCTAATAGTATGGGATCAATGAATAGTTCTCGGGATTTCCTAATAGTACGAAAAATAAAACTTCTATACTACTTATTATAATAGAAATCCAGAAATTTGACTTGTGACCTGGCTGTTTGTGTTGAACACAAACGTATTCCCTTCTCGTGTGTCGATATGTAGACAATTATACCCACAATGTTTTTCTTTCCCTTGTCTCCGCGTTAAAATCACCAAATCCCAACAAATTTGTTGCTTTTCTTTCGATGTTTACCCAAGTTGTTTGTTGTTTTTGCCTCGTTGTTGTTGTTTTTTTTTCAAACCAATTCGCAAAACAAAATAAACCCACGGCTTCCTTATTATTTTTTTCGAATTGTTTCTGCCCAAACCAAACGAGTATCCTTTTTTCTTTTTCGGTATTCCACACTTGTTCTCACGTTGTTGTTTCCCTTTTGTGTGTCGACTTGAATTTGTATTTCTCAAACGTGCCCTAGAACTCTCCTTGTTCTCGGTACCCTTCCAAACAAACCAAACAAATCTTTTCTTGTTGTTTTTTTTTCCGAATTCCAAATCGCTTTCCACACAAAACCAGAAAACCTTTCGGTATTTTTTTAAAATTAACAAACCGATAGTTTGTTTTTCTTTACTCGTTGTTGTTGTTATTCTTGTGTCGCTCCAAGGCGTTTTCCACAAACAAGTTTTCTTCTTGTTCTTTCTCGGTTATCTTGCAAACCACGTCCACAACAACCCTTAAACCTTACGCTTACAGGCGTTTTCCTTTTTCTTCCCTTTGTGTTTGTTTACAACCGGTTTCCACAAAGTTTTATCCCTTCTATGTTGCGTTACAACAGCCCACATAAGTCTTTTTCTCGCTAGCCTCTTCCTTCTTGTACCACGCTATCCTTCTAAGCGTCAAGAACTTTTCCTTTTCTTCCCTTTGTGTCGCGTTCCAGCAATCCACAAAGTTTTCTCCCTTTGTTGCCGCGTTAGGCAGTCACCAACAAAGTTCTATACAATATTGTCTCGTCCTTCCTTTGTTGTCGCATTCCAGAAATCACAACAAAGTCTCCCACCAATACGTTTGATGTTTACGTTTGCAACTCCACACAAGTTTTGATCGTGCACTATCTCCCTTGCGTATTCAAATTATTCAGGCGTCGTTTTCTTCTTCGAAACAACGCGTATTCCCACTGAAAACAGATTGTTCCCAGCGTGTTTGTTTCTTCTCGTTCACTTGTTCTTGGAATCAAACGAGCGTACGAACTAACGTAGGCTCTGATGCCAATTGTTGTCCCAATATGTTGAGTCGAAATCTAGTTGCAAATATACTGAATAATTGTTATTTCGTCTAACTTTTAATCGTTGTATGTACATACATATATATACGGTTCTAAGTGAACCATTGTGTCTCTTCGGTTTGTAACCGAATTTAACTAACTAACTAACCGCCATAACTAACTAAACGGTTATAAACTATCTAACGTACAAGTTTAGTCCTTTACGTTTCACTATTTACATAAGAAGCAATATCGGGATTATTTAGTTCACAACATGAAGCAATCAATTGCATTGTCTATTGAAAGTTGTGGATGTAGCGAAGCAACTAGAACTACTTAAATGAGTTAATAACCGCGTTCATAAGAAAATTGTAATAAACATATCGGCTTCGTTTGATTACTAAACTGAAAGCAAAGCTATATTTTGATTTCTAATAATAAGCTCTGCCGCATAAAAAGATTATTACAAACAGTAGTGTCTACATATATGACTTTATTTCCAAAACAAAAGTTAACAGCCTCATCATCATATAATAATTATCTTAAAACACCAGCAAAGAATTCTTGATGTCATACCCCATCTTTTCAAGATAAGGGTTGATGGCAAATTGAATCATGGGTGGCGGTCCACAAGCCAAAGCTAAAGTATCTTCAGATACTTCAGGAATATGTTTTCTCATGATGTCCTCTGTGATGTGCCCTTCACTATATTTCCACCCTTCTCTTATGGACTTTGAAACAACATACCATACCTTCACTCTATCTTGATATTTCTCAGCCCATGCATCTAATTCATTCCTCAATAATATATCATCTTCAGTCCGATTTGCGTAGACCACATACATCTTTGTATCGTCCTCTGGATCCTTCAAGATCGCCTGCATCACTTGATATATCGGTGTAATACCCGTCCCACCTGCGAACATGGCTAGTTTTGAGGCAAACTTTTGCTTGCCATGTACCGAAAATGTTCCTCTGCCCATGTACTCGATATGACCCAATGGACCTTTGATTTTAATTGAAGAACCTATAGGCATTGATTCGAGATATTGTGACATAAGCCCTCCATTTGGGAACTTTGGTTCGACGCCTTTGAAGTAGATTTTGACAAGTAACTCGAAGTATCCTACTTCATCAATGGTGCTAGTTGGTGTGTATGCTCGCATGCATAGCTTGTCATCAATGGTGGCACATAAGAAGATGTGTTTCCCTACTGGTAACCCGAGAACTTGGTCTAGAGATGGGAGGGCGAAACGGAATAGCCTCACATTATGAGAAACCGCTGTTTTTGAAATGAGTTTACATGGGATTTTTTCACGAGGGATTAATGCTACATTCCTCGTGGGTACAATTTCTTTGATGGTGACTAACTGTGATGTCAAGAAATTGGTGGCATCATGGACAGTGTTATTTGGCGATGAAGCAGCCGAGTCCGAGCTATCGCCATTATAAGTAGTTATGAGTTCACCTATTCGATAATCTTCTAATAATTTCTTGGCCTTATCAGAATGGATTGCATCAAACTCTTCGGTACAATCAGTTCCAGCATTGATGAGTATGCTATCACTGCCACCAGGGTGATCTTTGAGGAAAGAGGTGCAATCATAGATGTGACCATGGACCACGATCCAAGTGGAGTCAGCGGAGTTGTGTTTCTTGACTTCTGAAATTGAGAATTTTGTAGAGACAGTGTTCATGAAAGGGGATGAAACACTCTTCTTGAGGGTTGGATTCGATTCTGCTGAAATCTCGAGGTGCTTTTCACGAGCCATCCATCCACCGGACTGGTTTCCTGGTTGAGTTGGGTGTTCAAATACGATACCAATCTCACCCTTGTGTGGTTTGCACATGTTGGTCTTAACTCGGAACCAACAATTGTTCATCATACCCTGAATTTTAAGACATACGTTCATAACTAGTACTATAACGTTATATATAACTTTTTATACTTGTAACATGGGAAAAATAGTAGTTACCATGAGGTTCCAAATGAGTTTTTCGGGCTGAGTGTTAAAGCTCTGATCCCAGGCTCGAACCGCAATCTCTTTGGCACCAAGAAGGTCCAAAACCTCAACTTCAAGTGACCAAAAACACCAACACCAGTATTTTCCATACTTATTTGGTTTCTCATGATGGTCTAGGCTGCACACACTCCATGTTTCACCTCCGTTCATAGTCACCTCCACACGAGTCACTTTGTTACCACCTCCTGCATGCATGCACATTATTAACAATTTATTATTAACTTAAAAGTTAATTAGTATTAGCCTGCTCAAAAACTCAACTCAGTTAGAAGACTTTAAATATATATCAAACTAATTTAATGTCCAAGGATAACATAATTAATCTCAACTGAATACACTTAATTTTCAGAGGCTAAAATATCAAACAAAATAATGTCTAAGGATGACATTATATTCTTCGAATATTGAAAACACGTCCACAATTCTTTTAGCTAGTTAAGCTAATTCATATATTAATTATAGTAGCATATATATGTTTCGATCATCTAAGAAAAAATGTGTGTTTGTTTAAGTTGTAAAAGGTAAATTAAATAGACTTAGACGGACCGAGGGAGGTTTTCCGAAGTGCACCAAAACCCTGGATTTTTTTATGTGTAGTGTGTAATTAAGTCAAATATACTGATTTAAAAAAAATAAACCATGTGTTTCATTTTCGGGTTACGATTGTTGATACTATTTATAAAAATGAACCGGATAACTAAAATTGTACCATAAAATAATGTGATTACTAAAATTGTACCATAAGTTTTTTAACCTGGCCTAAATAAGACTATTCTTAAAGTTCTAATTAATTAACATTGTCTGTCATCTAAATGCTCTACCATCTGATTTTTTTCATTATTTATTTCTTATGGTAAATATCCCAATCCACCTCTTTATTAAAACAAATAAAACGAATCAACCATGAGTAAATATCTAGTATATTGGTCACCAAACTTGATAAAGAAATTAAATACCGAAAGGGATGGTGATGGTCAACTATCTTCGAATCAAAGGAAACCTAATGTGTTTTGTTTACCACTGAGTCAGTCCTATTAAATATTAAGATAGTAACTACAAAAAATAAATAAATAAATGTATATATACTGGTGAGTTAGTAAATAAATGTATCATAAATGTTATGCATCTTAATGTATCATAAATGTATACTGGTGAGTCAGTTCTGTGTTTTGTTTTGTGTTATGTATATATCATAAAGGTTATAACTAATTAACTACTTACTTAATTTTCTTTTTTCACTAATTATGTACTTAGTGGAGAACTGGAGATTATTCATTTTATCATCTAGCGACTAGCTAGCACTCTCTTTCAAAACAACAATTTAACCCTAATACATACAGTAATATTTAAAGCGAAAAAACCGAAAGGGCGTCAAAGCCGATTTACCAACTTGAGGTCAGGCTTAATAAAAATAAAAATAAAAATCTACGCATTAAATCATACGTGTGCATGTGTGGAAATAATATACTAATATAGTACACGTTAAATGAAAAATGAATTTAATTAATTAATTAATTACCGGAATAAGCATAGCCCCTCATGGTGTAAGGCTTTTGAGTAGTCCATGCATTAATGGGCAATATCTCTTCGTGGCATGGTGTTGTAATCACGGAGTTTATGTTAAGCTCATTGATGATGTATTCTGGTTTATACCACCAGCCTGCAAATTGAACCTTAAACATTCAATTAATATGATGGCTCACTAACTAATAAGTTAGTGTAATAAATGTATTTTGGTGATTGTCGTTCAGATAAATGTGTACAAATTACCTTCTGAGTTAGCTAGCTCTGGATCAACATGTGACGGAAACACACGGTTATCTTTGAAGTGGTAGTAATTTTCAGACTCTGGCGTTGTTACTATGATACGTTTCAACCACTTGACCATCCTACCACCGATAAACCCCGGAATAATCATTCTCACGGGAAATCCATGATCAGGGGGCAACTTTTCTCCATTTTGCATATATGCCAATATGATATCTCTAGCTGGATCCATTGCCATATCGATACTTATGCTTGTTCCGTATTTGGAACCACCGCCTCCAGGGAGATCTTCCCCTCCCTCGAAGCATACATTAAGCGCGCCTTTCTTTCGGCTGTAAATCCCACACCTTTTCAAGATATGGAACAGTGGAACTCCTTTCCAAACTGACGTCGATATCCCAGCTGCACCCCAGTTGAATCCTATGCTCTTCTTGGTCAGATTTTGTTCCTTCCTGCGATTCCCGGCACAAACCAATGAAACCGGAAATTCTCTGGAAGGAAATTCTTTGACAAGCTGGGTCATTGTGAAACGACCAGGTTGTTTAACAAGCCCGCATATTTCCACGGTCCAGTCCTCCCAAGTAGCATTAGGGACTGGACCATGGTTACGGACATAATGAAGAGGTGCAGGAGTAATAAACCCATGTTGCATGAGTTTACTTAAAGGTGCCTCGGAGTTGAATGGATGCTTTCCAGTGAGACGTACCATTGATGGGTTTCGTTTGATCCATTGATCTGCTGTGCCGACGTCTCTCGGGTCAATAACGGAACTTTCCAACTCGGAGTTGGTCCTTTTTAAGATATCACGATAGTCAACCTCGTCTTCCTCATCATCACTACAATTGGGAGTCGAATAGACTATAGCCTTCTCAAGTGATGTAAGTTCTTGATGTCCATTTGAATAATGGATAGGTGATTCCGAAAGCTGGTATTTTGGACTAAAGGAACGAACACCAGTATGTTCAATATGGAACTGTGGATTTTCGAATGAGGCCGCCATTGAATTTTTATGGTTGGGAAATAACAACGTTGGATACTTAATCAATAAACTTGCATACTTATATATACAAGAGGACCATGGAGTGACGTTGTAAGAAAATATGCCATACAACTTTATATTAAACTAATAGGGGCGCTAATAAAAAGAGCCATTAGAACAATACCTTTTGAATATACATATAGACAAGAAGCCCATGATTAATCATCCACACTCTCGAACCTAAATGAAAATATCAATGCATGATCGTGTATTTGGTTACAAATGTTTTTGAAATCAAAACAAAAATTAAGAGTTTTCTTTTATGCATCTTCTCACCGGAATTGTCCAACTTCATAAGAAATGTGCAAGCATGTTAATATATGTGTTGCTACGTACGTATGCAAGCTTAATGTGTGCTGATATATAACTTGTTTTATTTATTTTGGTTGGTTTAACGTTTGATTCTTAATGTAACAGAAACATTTGGATACGAGCAGTTATAGATGAAATAGTCGGAGAACGAACTAGATATATTTCATATAACACACGTCATCGATTCATCGTCTTCTTCACTGTATTATCATTCTCGTGTAATTGTTTTTCACTTTGGAAGAGGTTATTCATATATCTTTTGTTTTCATATAGACATATATCTCGAGACTTTGGTAAACTAGAATTAGTAGCTTTTTAAATATTGAATTTAGTATATATGCTTTAAATCCGTGTGAACGTTCTTCTTTGTGGATTTGAAGAATTAGATTATATTCTCATATTTTCACAACACACATTACTGAATCCCAAAGTCAGATTAAAAATATAACCTGATTTGGTGCTTGGACTTTAATTGGCATATGATTAGTGGGAATGGATACTATATGCTGCAAAGTTTGATTCAAAAATTATGATGGTACATAATTCATTAATTCCCCACGTGATACACAAAATAGGGTCTACAATAACATGTTTAAATCTTCTTCAAGCATATGTCAAAATAGAACTTGATTCACCGTGTGATGTCTAAACATTACGTGAACATGTTCATGCAAAAAGATGCTATCATGTAGTCTAGCCATACGCTTTCCACATGCAACCGTAAAACTTTTTCATGCATTTGATAATCATGATTTCATTTGGGAATCAGAGTTTTGCTGACATCAAGAAAATATTGTCAGCAAAAAAGAGTCTAGAAGGGTATCGGATCCCCACAAATACAACAAAAGTTAACTTGTAAAACGGATGATATGATTCTTCTTGGGAACTCCAGCATAGAATAACTGCATAAGATTGAAATATATAATGGCTTTGTCCCAAAAAATGTGCTAGTTAGTCTTCATAATTCTAAAATACCCCCACGTCATGATAAACCGGAAATATAAGTAGTTTTTTGAACGGCTGATAAGAGTTAGAAGAATAGAGTAGCAACGAGTTAGTTTAATATACAATGGGAGAATGAGTCACGATCGTTTGGAAAGGAAGGAAAAAACTCACTTTCCACTAAGTTTAAAAATGCTTCCTCAACCCAACACACTCACCGTTACTAATTTTAGTGTCATCAACGATTTAAGCATATTTTTAATGAACGACAATTTTTTTCACACCTTATATCACCTATCTCATGAATGCCTTCAGCGAGGCTTGAACCCACAACTTCTAATTTGGTGAGGAACACACATACCACTAGACCAAAAGCCTTGGGTCAACAATTTAAGCAATTGTGGTTTACTATAAATTAATGAGATTTCATATTATTTGCTCAAATACAAGTTAAAGAAGTGTAAAGTGCACACTCATTTAAGCTAATATGTTTTCGGCTACGACCAAAATGCGAGGGATTTTTTAGGGTTCCACTGTAATGTCGTTGTTATACTAGAAGAAAAACTTTTGGTGAAAAAGATGTTGATTTCATCTTTGTTGGTTATGTTGAGCATTATAAGGTATATATGTTTTATTCTATAGAACCTAAGAACTCTGTTTCTATTAACACAATAATAGAGTCAAGAGAAACAATATTTGATGAGAATCACTGCTCTTTAATACCTAGACTAAAAGAGATGATACCAAATTCGGCTAAAGCTCAAACAGATGATCATTCAAATGATGTACTAAGTGAGACTCATGAACTTTATCAGAGTAATAGAGCAAGTAAAGATCAATCATATGGTTATAAGTTTAAACTATATTTTGTTGAAGTACAAAGAGATGAGATTGGATATCAATAATGTTGGGACAACTTAGAGCCTAATGATCGCTGAGTAAGATTTGAACATAAAATACCCTAAGTATAATTAAGACCCTGAATGAATAAACGTTTAACGAGTCATCTTCAGAATTCATAAGAGAAAAATAAAATATCACAATTTAAGTTGAATGACAATATTTGGTGATATCATTCAACTTAAATTGGTGTTCTGGAGACAATCTTAGTTAATTCTTTGATTCATTTATAATAAAAATTAAGAGGATATCACCAAATATTGTCATTCAACTTAAAATGATACTAATAATTAGACGTTATTTGATGTCATCAACGTCTACTGGTGACAGGTCTAGGCATGCTAAGTACTTGTACTATGTATGTGTATACCGAAGGCATCTTTGAGGTATTTCTAATACTCTTGCGCAATCCTTGTGATTACGTCCACTGGTGACACGTCTAACATACTTGTGTGTTATACCAAAGGCATCTCGTATATTCAGAGACTCTTTCAAAATTAAATAGTCTAGAGTAGCCAAATTTTTATAAACTCTTTGCTACTGATTACGGCATCTCTAACTATTGTTTTTCAAAGGATCACATTCTTTCTCAAAAAAGTCTTTTCTTAAATCTCCGCTATAAAACCGTCACAGTATTTCCAAAAAAAGTGAATTCATTTCCTTAACCGATTTGATATCTATAAAGACTTCTCGTGGTATTTGAATTGAATTATGTTTTCCAAAAGTTTTATGAGTCAAATGATATTTTTTCTAAAATCATTTTAAAATTTTTAAAGCTGATTCTTAATGACTCATGATATCACTTCAATACTTTTAAAAGAGTATCATCAAAAACTATTTTTGTTGAGGAAATAAAAAACAGAACGAGTGATTAAAAATCGTTTGTGACAAGAAAAGAACATACGTCACGTGTCAGAAAAAGCAAGTACAAGGCCCATGAAAATAAAAAATATAAAAATATGCTAAAAAGAATTGCTCGAACATATAAAACAAACAGAGTGAAAAAACAAATAAATAGTTTCTTTGTATTTCTTTGAACTAACAAATTTTATCACTTCATCTCAGAAATCACCATGTCTCAAAGACTACACCAACAACAAGTGCTCACAAAGGAAAAACTGGTACCAAGTGGCAAACTGACTGTCATTAGAAAAGCTAACTGCCGAGCTGATCTAACAAGCTTCCATGTGATTCAACATCCCAGATTATGGTAGAAATCCTCAAAGAACATCCTATCCGACCCTTACTCACCAACTCAACCATCGTACAAACCATCTATATCCAACAATTCTGCCATACGGTTTCTTACAACAGAGCTACCGATGTCATGAGCTTCAAGGTTGATCAACAGGAGGTTGATGTCAACCTAAAAGTTCTATGCATTGTGCTGCAACTTTTCCAGGCTAATGCTGAAAAACCTTTTATCCCAGCATCTAATTTCGAAGGGATAACTAACTTCTTGCGACAACTGAACTACGATGAAAGCAAGACGCCCTTCACCAACATTTCTACATTCGAGAAAAAGTTCGTACCTCAATCCTGGCAAATGCTCTTAACCATAATCAACAGATGCACAACATCCAAGGCAACCGGTCTTGACATTTCCAGATTATGCACACTACAGATGCTCTGTAGAGTAGTCTATAATCATCATATAGACTACACGACATTGGTTTGGGATGACCTAATCGTACATGTCGAGGGCATAGGGAAAAAGGGTAACACCAACATTCCTTTTGTAAGGCACATGAAGTTGATGATCGAATATTTCATGTTAAAGCATCAATGGATCACCAAAAGAACCCATGCTGAAAGTTACACTCCAGAAATGGATGAACCAATCCACAAGATAAACAAGAGCAATGCTACAACGGATAATGCAGGAATGGTGATTCCTAATGCATTATTGACTCGACATGTAGTTATGATGGAGTAGATGTTTTTAAGAATCAGTCACAACCGACTGGTTCTACCCAGGGGATGCATAAGATAATTAGTGCTTAGGGGACTAGGAACATAAGTATGGCTGAAGAGTCAAGCAGGAGCACGATGATGAAGGGAAATAAAGTTGAAGTAGCTGAGACTATAGAAGAAGAATATAATAGTCTAGATACTCTAGGTAAAGAGATCGATGATTATTACGAACATAAAGAAGATAGTGAAGCTACACAAGAAGAGGAAGGTGATGATGAGGTTAACAAAGCCAGAACTGATGATGATGATGATGAAGAAGAAGAAGAAGATAAGGATGAGGATGATGATGAGAGTCAATTTAGCTTGGAGGCTAGGGAGAAGAAGAATACACCCATTCCTACACCCCTAGATCCATTAGGACTTAGTCAGCACATGCCGTTCTACATCAATGGGAAGACAAATGTGCACCCAGACTAAGTCCTTTGAGGGCCTTTGGTGCAGGACATGTTATTACTAACATAAACCTTGCTACAGGCACATCAATCCCAATGCATACTACTCATCCTACCTCATTCACATCAATTGTACAACCACCATCACAAACAGAGCCAAAAATAATCAGATGGGATGAAGACAAACCGCCAACTCCACCGACTTCAGATGACTTCATTCAATCTCCTCACCCAGGAAGTGATAACCAACAACCCCCATTATCACCTGATAAACAAGTAGATGCACAAGAACCATATCCTCCCAAGACAACAGAAGCGCCAATTGTTCAACCACCTCTACTACAACTTGATCAAGAATTAACAAATATGCATGCAATTCTAACAATGCATTACACAAAGACGCTATTAATAAGAGTAGCACAATCAATTTAGAAAGCTCTACCAAATGTAGTTACAAATGTTGTCAAGAATTAAAATCAACAACACGCATACAATTAACAGCAACCACCCTCATCTAATCTCGACAAACCTCTACAAGACATTCCATTAGAAGATATAAATTCTGAAATCCTAACAAGAATGTATACTCAACCACAACCCAAGACACAACATTTTAGGCTATTAGTTGAGTTACTAAAGAGTAGATATCATATCCAACAATTGCAACAAACTTGTAGAGGTGACGCACTTCGCAAGAGGCCCCATGATGATCACCAGGATGATGATCAATATGACAAGGAGAAAGCGAAGCGTCTACGCACAACAAACGACTTTTCTTCAATGCCAACCAGAAACACAAACACTTAAGAAACCAACGTGCAAAAGTCTGGGGAAACATAGATCGTGAAGGTGATATGAAGATAGGGTTGAATCAGTGAAGTGGTTGTTCAGATTCTAGAAAGCAAAATGGCTCAGAACGATAAGGAAACTTCTCAAAAATCGTCAACCGCAAGAAACGATGGGCAACAAAAGGACAAAGTTAGAGTGACTCAAGAGTTTATGGGTACTGGAGATAGATTAAGTGTATCTCAACCAGGGAAACGGGTACTTGTCGGACTCCGAACCAATCATAACATCAATTAAAGTGATTACCAAAACTTTGACTTGACATATCTAAAAAGAGGTGATTCGAGTCTGATTCAATCCATCTTCAAGATTTACCTATCACCATCAAAGAACTTGGAAGAAATAGGATACAATGATCGCTTCAAGAAGAAAATTGTTCAAGAATACAAATTTGAATCTCTTCACAGAATTATACAATGACCAAAAGTTATGCAGACAATGTATCAGCTTAGGAAAGTGCAACCTCAACAAAAAAAATATGTCTATTCCAAGAAAAATATAAAGAACATTCTCGACATCCAGACAAACAAGAGATGGGGACATTACTATGTTTCCATATATGTTATAAGAGCAGACAACTTGAGGTATACAATTACTAAAGTTGATTTAAGTATGCTGGAACTTGATGATATTGAATTCCTCTACCTAGAGCAGTTAGATGATGACGACTAGAAGACACCTATAAAGGATTTCATGAAAAAAGCTTTGGTAGGGAGGGTGAAAATAGTTCTAGCTAGGGATCGAAAGCTACCAGTTAAAGTTAAATATGACAAGACCGTTGCTGACTGTGCCTAGAATCGAAGTCATGGAACCTTACACGACAATAATCGAACCCATGTTCGGAGTCATCTATGACAACCAAAATCAAAAAAGAGGTCCATGGCAATGGATGAAGTAATGAAATTTTTAACTAGCACTTTGGAAAGTGTTAGCTCAAGAATACGACAGAGGCTGATAAATAGCAACCTCGACCGAATCGGTCCAAGATCGACAGAAGATGAAATTGTAGATCTCCAAAGAATGGAATATGCTATACTTAACCGTTTAAACACTCGTGATCAGATGAAAGGGATTAAAAGCTTCATCAACGCAAGACATATCGGAAGATGAGAAGCTATTCAGGGCACGCCCGACATAATCACCCTTTAGGGGGAGATTGTTGGAAATAAAAAGTGACAATTATTTTGGCCATTCACCGTTTGTTAACATGTAATAGTAATTGGCTAATTAGACTAGATTAGTCCATGGGCTTAGGTCTATTAGCCGGCCTAAGAGGCCTTTTCTTTGTAATAAATACGCCTCTCCCATGTGTGGGAGAGGTGTGTGTATGTATAAACTTTTTCTCTTGTTATATGCCACAACCATTTCTCTCTTACTTCTCACTACTTTCTCTCACTAGAATCCCTTATTCAAATGGTGTTATTTGATAACATATTAGTATCCTACAAGAACTCATTTTAACTTATTGCTGAAAGATCAATCAAGTTCTAACAATGATTATCGTTCATGGACTGCATCTTATCATTCATAATTTTGAGTCATTTATCAAATTTAAGATCCGATAATGCATCTTTATAGTTAGCAGGTTCACAATGATCTCCTAACTAATACTCCTCAGCATTGATATAAAAACCATATCATTCAGGTTCTTGAGGTATCTTTGTGGATTTATGAATGAGAGTTTCATCATTATGTGGTTTAACATTTACATGGTCAACCTCATTATGATTTTGATAGTGTGTTCTAAAGGTTGTGTATTTTGTTATTGAATCTCTTCTAGATCTAAGAATGCTCCCACTTGCTTCTTGTAAGAAAATACTGCTCTCCCAATACTCAGCATTTTGAGCAACAATAAATTGTTCGCATTTGGGACATACAAAATACATTAACAATTCTTACTCTAGTTTGTTAATAACAAGCTTCAAGAGATTTTAACAAATTCAAAACTTCAATCAAGACATAATAGAATTCATCCCATTCCATAACACGATGGTGTCTTGCTTACTTTCTAGGTTGGAACCATATTGTTTAGACAAACATTACAAGTGTTTTTTCACTAATGAAAGTTTGTAGCATTTTATTGACTTTCCTTATCTATAATGTCTACACATTATTGCTAATGTGAGTCGCATGGACTAGTAAGCATATACTTAGATATCTAAGGAAGTGTGTCAAGTTATATAGACGATGGACAAGCCATCTATGCTATTTTTAACTTGAAATTTTGGCATGAAATCCCTCCTTAATTAGCATACTTTACCACAAGGGTGTGTAGCAACTTTATTGTGTTAAAGCAAACAACTAGGTAAATCATGCTAGTTATTAGCTTTACCACTTTTGCGGTGATATTTTTGTTTTCTAATCAAAACTCATAAGGTGTCTCGATTATATCAAGATGTTATCATTTGGTAGCTATATAAATATATACTCGAGTTATCCAAATGTCTTGTATGTTTTAAAGATTTCAAAACTGAATAAGGGTAATGAAACCAACTTGAAAGAATAAGATGTGCAATCATACTTAATGTTTTGAATTTTACAAGATAAAACAATTTCATGAGTAAGTTTGCTATGAGTTCGATTAGATATAGGATAATTTAATCGTTTCTAATATAGCTTTCTCGAGCAGGAAAAAGGATAGGAATGGGTCTCTCTCTTTCTTACAAGGAAAGGAGACGTGATGAAGTGTCATTTTATACACTTTTTCGAGGTCATTTAACCCTCTAAATTGTGCAAATATGCCTAAATTATGTACTTAATCATTTCTTTTTATGTTTTTAGCACTTGGATGACTTTTGGAGGAAATACACGTGACTTGGGCTCATTTGGAGAAGAAACATACAAGATTACAACTCTACACCAAATCTGATGAAGAAAATGCGTATAGTGGCTGGAGACGGCGTCACAATCATATGTGACGGCGTCAAGACGTACAAAGGACGGCGTTAGAATTTTGGTGACGGCTTCAGGATCTAACCGACTAAAACTTTCCCCTTACAACTCTACACCAAATCTAATTAATCGAATGAACTTGAGAGAATGAACGTACTAAAACTTTCCCCTCTCACCTCCTTTTATAGAGATAAAGGGGAAGGAAACCGACTTGTACAAGGACACAAGTGCAGTTTGTTAACATGCAAAAAGGAAAACCGTGTTAGGCGTGGGACACAAGCAAAATCTAAAGACACTTTATAAATCCTAATACTAGTTGATTAATAATATAATAAACATAAAATTCTAACCCTGAAACTTATTAATAAGCTAATATAAAAGATTAAAATTCTAACAAATTTTGGATCAGTGAGATAGAAATACCCTCTTTCACCGTTCACTGTGTACCAACAACCCGATTAAGCCCTACGAGAAACCATGGCTCACAAACGTGCCCAGAAAACAACATTATTCAAAATAATGTTTATACTCATCGTAATTATAAACATTACTGTTGGCGTATAGTCCGGAATGGGCCGGACCCAATGGACAGAACCCGATAAAAGGGTGGCCCACATCATACGTAACCCTAATCCATACACTATATATACAAGGACATGATCATCCTACTGGGACATGTTATTCTCTACAACCTCTTTATATAACATGCTTATACTATTCTGATTTGACCGTCGGAGGGTGGATCCCGGGCTCCGGCCTCAGGTCCCCTTCTAACCGGTTCTTCTTTGTTGGCAGCACTATTCAAGGCCCGGAAAGACGACGAACGGCACCAGGAGAGTCGTCAGGACCGGCCCGACCAAATTATGCATCAACAAGTTGGCGCCATCCGTGAGACCTCGAACAAACTATTTCGTGTTCTCATATTACGGAAGCAAAGACTAACCGAAAGTCGGTAACTCTAAAACCTTTGTATCTTTTGCTTTTCACTCGTTGCACATTTTTTCATGCGTACAAACTTGATTTAATTATTCAAATAAATATCATGTGGTTTTTGAATAAAATCACCTCAAAAAGTTTTTACTATAGTCCAACGGACCCAACAAAACATCCATCGTGTTTCTAACCACAAAAAAAATTACATAATCAAAAACCTAAAAAATTATTCCGATTCAATGATGGATATTGTATATATGTGTCGTCAACTGATCAAATGCGACTCTGTGAGTACCTCCTAATTCTCTCTGATAACATCTTTATTATCATGAAAGTACGAGATGTTGGATATATCTTTCTTTTGTCATCTGAAACAAGTTATGAACTTTCGTTTGTATTTAATCTAACAAAAATACAAAGATTACTCACTCATGGGTTTTACTCATCTCAAACATAACATTTGGTATTGTCTTTAAGAAAAATACTAATATTCAAGTTTTCTTAAAACAACAAGAAACGATTTTTTATACGATTTATGGTTTAATGCTACATCTATCGACCTCATGGGTTACAAAAAGCATTTTCTTGGCATGAAGAAGTTGTACTGAAAGTGAAAATTATTACTTTCAAATACATATTAAAGGTAGCTTATTAATATGCACACTACCATAAATAGATGACAACATTTATGTAAAGCTGAACATATTCTTTTTAAATTGGTAACAAGAAATAAAGCACGTATAAACCGATGAAATTAAACTCGATTATTTAAAACTCATATAAGATAATATTTTTTGCCGGGTCCCGACTCGGGGATATGGTGCTAAATTAATCATTCGCTAACATTATAAGATAATACATTTTTGATAATTTCTTAGACCCCATATAAAAATAATTAAAAAATCCTTATATTATAGCATATTTACATGAATGATTTATGAAGGTTTCATGAAAAATGACTCAATTGTCTTTTTGTTATTGTTGTTGAAATCAATTTCCCTTGAATCACGATCTCTAATATTTACCTTAGCATGGGTAAGAACTCTGGATTTGTTTCACATAAGCTAACAAGAAATTGTTCAATGTGATTGCCGCTTTAATAGCTTCTGTTTCGCCTCGTCTTAACACAAGTATTTCTTTTTAAGATGCATGTTTACTTATGAAGTGGTAAATAAAATATAAATAAAAAAGATTACACTCAAAAATAGCTATAAACAACTGCCTACTATTGTAGATGTGATATAAGAGTAGACTTGTCACAATCACTCATCCTCAAAAGAGAGAAAAACTTTACAAAGAGTACCCCTAAAATATACAACTCGGAAGGCGTAAAAAACAAGTTGTTAATACCATTATTTATACTTGATGTTATGTTTAACTATTGTAGCCATACTACAAGTTGTAGTGACATGCAAATTCCCGTTATTTCTTGTCGATATTTTGAAAGTAGAAAACACATTTTTGTTTATTCAAAAATGTATGTGCACAAGTTTATAACACTGAATGAGATGTACAACCAATTTTGTACTAACAAGTTGTCAAATGGACTTTTTAATTTGATAAAGATATTTTACATATCTTTTTAAATTGTTAACACGATATTACCAATATTTTTTAAACTTGATAAGATGTTATCTGTATTTTTTTTAATTGGTAACTAGATATTACCAATATTTTTTAATTTGATAAAAAGATTTTATTCATATCTTTTTCCTTATTTGCAATTATCTCTTACTTGTAAATATTATTATGCAAACATTATTTTGCAAAGATTATTTTAAAGGGACTCTTATATTTTTGTCCGTGAGCCCGACTTCCGTTATGGGTCGGTCCAGCCTCTTAATAATGTGTCGCGGCCCAACCTCTTTAGAATTATGTCGCGGCCCAGCTTCCTTATATTTCCGGCCCGTCCCAAACATTATGTCGCGGCCCGGCTTCTTTATATTTATGGTCCGCTCCAAACATTATGTCGCGGCCCGGCTTCTTTATATTTATGGTCCGCTCCAAAAATTATGGCGCGGCCCATCTTCCTTATATTTCCGGTCTGTACCAAACATTATGTCGCGGCCCGGCTTCTTTATATTTATGGTCCACTCCAAAAATTATGTCGCGGCCCTGCTTCCTTAGTCGGTGTTTACCATATTTGATATACATTTTCAAAAACAAAAAAAAAACAAAAAAACTGTTTCAACAGGAAACAATATAATTTCTTGATTAAGCCATGACTTGGTAAAAACGTCGCATACAACGGCATGCCATATTAAATGGTTTAGAAAATATTATTTTGCATATTTATCCCTCATTTGCAAAGATAATGCGATTTATGTGGGGGTGATGATTTACGATTATTTGTCTGCACGCCCGGACTTGTTTTCCTCTTAGGTATCCGCGGTCCCCAATCGCATCACCATTGCGGCCTCGAGCCTTTCGGAGGTAAATCACCGGTCAACAAACTTGGACGCTTCCAAAGTCTTTGTACCTTGCATTTGGAAGTTTACTTCACAATGACTAACATCATGAGCCGCAAAACCTTTATCCACACGTCATGTTCCGATTACCAACGCAGCGGATACCCGCTCTTTTGTCATAACGACTTCTATTGCTTACCCAAGAATGGAGACGCGGGGCTACAACCTCTCCACGCGCCCATTGAGCTCTTAATGGGCATTTAAGATTATACATTATATATTTGGAGTCAACATTTGTAGTCCCTGCCGAGGGCAACCCGCGACTAACTATTTTGATTACCGGTCAACTCATGAAGATCCGCGAATAAACTAAACTGAGTATTTTTCATTCTTTATGTATACATCCGTGGAAAAAAAATTTAGCTGTCATCATTATGACACATGACCGTGCCTCGGTCGTTTTTATGGCTTACATAGTCCTATATGTAACTAGCGCTTGCAGAGGCGTGACGGGAGCGTGCAAGGCTTACTTACATAAACGTGAAAACATTTCTTGTACACGTTCTTATGCCTATTATTAGCTAAATCATATTACTTTTAATTCATATCTGCTACCTTCCTAATGTATGGAGTTAAATTCCCGAAATCAGGACATAATAAATAAACAAACACCTTGGGTTTCATTTCATATCGCACATAGTCGAGCGCTATTTCCTAGTAGGCTACAAGTTTCGTGCATAGCACATTAGGGTATATGAACCAGTCACCTTTCTAGTAAGCTCCGTGTTACACGTGTCACGGCCTGTTGGGGTAGGTGCTAAAATTATTCATGTTTTTTGGATACTTTGTCTGCAAGTTTAATACTACTAATAGAACATAGCACCATTAAACTTGGGGGGCTATAGGGGTATAACGATACCATTATAATTATCTTCGTGCATGTCACGTAAGTATCTCCGGATATAGAAAGTACGTAAAAGGCATTGCAAGTCCGGTACTAAGTGGAATGCCATATTCGCATTACCCGGCCACGGAAGTACGTCTTTCGTCGGTCGTAAGTCGAATGTCATATTCGCATTACCCGGCCACGGAAGTACGTCTTCCGTCGGTCGTAAGTCGAATGCCATATTCGCATTACCCGGCCGCGGAAGTACGCCTTCCGTCGGCCGTAAGTCGAATGCCATATTCGCATATTCGCATTACCCGGCCGCGGAAGTACGTCTTCCGTCGGCCGTAAGTCGAATGCCATATTCGCATTACCCGGCCACGGAAGTACGTCTTCCGTCGGCCGTAAGTCGAATGCCATATTCGCATTACCCGGCCGCGAAAGTACGTCTTCCATCGACCGTAAGTCAAATGCCATATTCGGCCGTAGGTTGAAGATAGATATGGCGGCGTATGGTTGGAAAGTGCGAACGTCTTCGCGACGGTAAGAGTAGTCCTTTTAGTCTAGTAACCGCGGCTACGGCCACGCTTACTAGACTGGGGGGACATGTTGGCGTATAGTCTGGAATGGGCCAGACCCAATGGGCCGAACCCGAGAAAAGGGTGGCCCACATCCTACGTAACCTCAATCCATACACTATATATACAAGAGTATGATCATCCTACCTACATATACCTACACAAGTTATTCTCTACCACCTCTTTACTATATGCTTGTACTATTCTGACTTGTCCGTCAGAGGGTGGATCCCGGGGCTCCGACCTCGGGTCCCCTTCTAACCGGTTCTTCTTTGTTAGCAGCACTATTCAAGGCCCGGGAAGACGACGAATGGCACCAAGAGAGTCGTCAGGACCGGCCTGACCAAATTATGCATCAACAAGTTGGCGCCATCCGTAAGACCACGAATAAACTATGTTTCATGTTCTCATGAAAAGCAAAAAATCAGTTTTGAAAGTCGGTAACTCTTAAACCTTTGTATTTTTGTTTTTCGCTCCCGCTATTATGCATTATGTCATACGTAAAAACTTGAATTGATAAGATATTTTACATATCTTTTTAAATTGGTAACAAGATATTACCAATATTTTTTAAATTGGTAACAAGATATTACCAATATTTTTTAAATTGGTAACAAGATATTACCATATCTTTTTAAATTGGTAACAAGATATTATCAATATTTGTTAAACTTGATAAGATGTTATTTGTATTTTTAATTGGTAACAAGATATTACCAATACTTTTTAAATTGGTAACAAGATATTACCAATATTTTTTAATTTGATAAAAAGATTTTATCAATATCTTTTTCCTTATTTGGATTACCCGGCCACGGAAGTACGTCTTCCGTCGGCCGTAAGTCGAATGCCATATTCGCATTACCCGGCCACGGAAGTATGTCTTCAGTCGGCTGTAAGTCGAATGCCATATTCGCATTACCCGGCTACAGAAGTACGTCTTCCGTCGGTCGTAAGTTGAATGCCATATTCGGCTGTAAGTTGAAGATAGATATGGCGGTGTATGGTTGGAAAGTGCGAATGTCTCCGCGACGGTAAGAGTAGTCCTTTTAGTCTAGTAATCGTGGCTACGGCCACGCTTACTAGACTGGGGGGACATGTTGGCGTATAATCTGGAATGGGCCAGACCCAATGGGCCAAACCCGATAAAAGGGTGGCCCACATCCTACGTAACCCTAATCCATAAACTATATATACAAGGGTAGGATCATCCTACCTACAGATACCTATACAAGTTATTCTCTACCACCTCTTTACTATATGCTTATACTATTCTTACTTGACCGTCGGAGGGTGGATCCCGGGGCTCTGGCCTCGGGTCCCCTTCTAACCGGTTCTTCTTTGTTGGCAGTACTATTCAAGGCCCGGGAAGATGACGAATGACACCAGGAGAGTCGTCAGGACCGGCCCGACCAATTTATGCATCAACAATTTATATATTTTATATATTTTTTTAAATTATTAATTAACTAATTTACTTCATTTCTTTAAGTTTTTATAAAAACCTAAGCTAATTTGATTAAACCTTTTTACTTAAATGCTACTTACTAAACTTTCTAATTATAACTTTCATTTCACCAAACCACTTTCTATTTTTAGAAAGTTTGCTACAAACTTCTATATTTCACTCACCTATTTTATTTCTAAAATGCCACATTTCTCATAAACGCTTAACACTTAGTCATCCAACTATTGGCGTAGCATTACATGCAATACGTCATCCCTTTTTCATTATCACTAAACGTGAACAAATGGAATACTCATTATCCAATACAAACACACTCAAAATGAGATGCCCACACACCTTGTTAGATATGAGTAAAAGACTCGGTCACCCCGTATATTTGTTGTTTATAATAGTTCGTAGTTTAATAGTTAATCGTATGTCTTTCGGTTTTAAGCCGGGTTTTAATACATGGTATTTTGTAAAAACTATATAAGCCTCTTCCAACTTTGGAAGAGGCAAGCTAGTCAATAATCATTTCACTTTAAACACATACTCTCTCTCTCTAAAACATCTCTCTATGTGTTTCTCTCTCTAGAAACTAGCCCAATCAAAAGAATCATCATGCGTGTTAAGAATTAACGATCCTACATAAGCAAAATAAGAAGTTGAGTATGACCTTTAGTAGAGACCTTAGGAAGAAGGTTAAGTCTAAGACATTAAAAGTATATGATGAAGGATAAAAGTTAAATCGAGATTATAATATGCCTTATGGCATGGTT